>CAKNXH010057579.1:0-59809 GCA_932178445.1 Andricus quercusramuli | reverse complement strand
GGGAGAAACCTGAATGTTGATGTTTCTCCGGGTCCTGAAGCATCGTTCTTCCTCTATTGGATGCCTGTTCGTGGTTGGTCTCAGTGTCGCTTCTCTTTCTCTGTTGCCGGCTTGTTCTGGATGCGGTTGAGTAGGCACTCCGCTTATATAACCCCTTTTCCTAAGGTTCTCGGCATGGTTTCGCAGACGTTGTTGCGAAAAGTCTGAGAGCTCTGGGTGTTTCTCGCACCACAGAGCATGCAGTCGTGCCATGTAACCTTCTCGTTCAGGGACCATACTGGCATCGTAGCAGTCCAGCAGGCCGTCATTGAGTTGATCCGTTCACCTAAATGTAACAAGATTCCGCCGGTCAATCGCATTGACTCCGTCTTGATTGGCTCCCCCAAATATAGGGTAGTCAGCATTGCTGTCCGACCCATTGTCGGGAGCCCTGCGCGTTCGATTGTTTTGAACCGCACTTACTACAACTATGTTTGGTGTTGTCATTGTTGTTCACACGAGCAGCTAGGGAAAGGGTTCGTCCATCCTTGTAGAGCCCCGCATGCAAGGATAAGGCTGTATACTCTGAGAGTCGCCGATTTCCCAGAATCACCGTTAGAGACACCTCACCCAGGTGACACTCAGCTTTCGGCAGGGTTCTCACGCCTTCGCTTGGGGGTTATTTCTTCGGGACCATCCCTAGATAATTGTCCGCGACTGCTTATTAATTATTGTAACCATATTCAGCAGAAACCCTTGGTACAGGGACCCTCTATCCGCAACCCGAGGACGCGTTCGGAGGCTTTGTCATAAGCCCTTCGGTTCTATTCCAAAGGAATCAAAACCGAAACCGAATATATATATATATATATATATATATATATATATATGTATAAAATTGTAGAGAGAATCCTTTTCGTCCGTAACTTGCCGATAAATATATAATATTTCCCACGAAATGAAAATCAGTCTTATTAGTGTGCCACTTGCGTAATATTAGAATGTTAAATCGTTTTTCTAGGTAAAATTAGAACAGGTGATTAGTTTTTTTCTGAATGATTTCATAAAGGCCTCAGAGAGACTATTTCTTTCGTAAATTTTCCCCAAAAATATCTAGCATTACGCACGAAATGAAAAGTGTGTCTTGTTAGTGATATCACTTGTGCAATATTACAATGTCAAATCGTTTTCTCAATATAAAATTAAAATAGGTGATTGATGCTAGTTAGAGGATTTTAGAAAGGGCTCGGAGAATCTGTTCCTTCCATATCCCCCGGAAAAATATATAACATCACGCATGAAATAAGCTGGTGTGTTTACTCGTTTTATCACTCCTGTTAAGTAATTTACTCCTATGAAATAAAATAGCGCATCAAGTTTTGTGCAATTGTGTAGTGATATTAAAAGTGTTTTAACTTGATAAAAGTAATAAATAAAAAATTACATTAGTTGGTTAATTTCATTTAAAATGTCTATGAACAAACAAGTGGACGGCATTATTAGTGCTCAATAGTAGGAGGATGACCGAGCAATGCTTCTATGTGGCATTCAGGGTTTTTGATTCAGAGTGTGACACTTTGGGACGTCTTGACGGTGTTATAGATGAAGCCGCTGTGAGAGGTGATGATATCCCTATACTTATGGCGGTAAGGAGATATAAGAAGCTTCAAAAGGATACCAACTAAAAAATTGATGAGTTCAATAACCGTGTAGGTATGTAAACTGTTTATTAATGCAAATAAGTAGCTGAGAAATGCTCAGTAATATTCACGTTAAAAATATGAGAGTTTCGGGTAAATGATTTTAAATGCACAAATACATTGAATCGAGGTTTATTAATAAATACAAATTAATTATGGCACTGTATAAATATATGACTAACAAAGAATGATGAAGAAAAGTAACAAATTAAAGTCTATTGCTTGAGAAAGGTGTGACGTTAAATGAAAACAAATAAAATAACGAGAAAATTACGAGAAAACAATTTAAACACAATAAACGATTTTTCGGAAAGCAAAGAATCGTGGCGCGTGCCGTCGATGCCCTTGTGAATCTACAACTGTCGAAAGTGACGCCACCGTTCACTCACCCTCGCCCCTCTCACCAACCCTTCAATCTTCTCACACTCATCGGAAAATTCCATCATTTTCCAATGGGCCTTCCCAGTGCTGGCTCGTGAAGAGTGTTCACCCCCACTTACAATCTTACTTTAAATTTACGTTTGTATGTCCTCAACGTTCCCCCTTCTGTATTCCTTCTGCGACCCGAACTTGGTTGTCTTTGCCACGAGACATGGCAGGTATGGTTCCAAAGATGTTGGTTATCCCAAGTGCCAACTAGATCAGCGATACTCAGGTTCCTCGTTAGGTGGCACAACTTGATGCGGCGGCACAGCTTTCTCAGGAACGAGCCACTGAATTGGAAAATCATTAGGTTTTCTTGGTTCTCGTCCAGTGTACATTTTTGCATCTTATGCATGGTTTCTTCATTTGATAATTTGGAATTCAGGCTTCCTCTCTGACACTTATCAGCAGCATCGAACAATAAAGGAATATCCTTACGCTTATTCAGGCTCGTCACTGAATGATGGAAATGCTGGAAACTCGTCTTTCTTTCTGCTTTTTATATTGCTGCTTTTGGTGAGGGCTTCCGACTCGCTCATCCATAGCGATCCAGGCTCCCAGTGATCCCAGATTTACGGACTCTTCGGCCCGTACATATTCTTTGGAATGCAAAGACTTCGCCTCCATGTCATCATCGAAGCCTTTCGTAGTCCAAGGAATTTTTAGTTGTTGGATGTTTTCTTCTTTTCATTTAGTATGGTGAATCCTTAGCACATGTTCCGTATTCACATTTTTTGTTACAAAAAGTCCCGTGCACCACCCATCCTAACGGCGTGTATGTCGCTAACGGTGCGTCAGGCTCTCCAACAATTACCTTCAGCCCAACCTTGATTCTCGCGTAGTGTTCCCTGATCAAAAGTTCTGGTCTAACCCCTGCAGTGTTTGGAAAGTCCAATTCTCGCAGGTGCTTACAACTCGAGATTTCCATGTCACTTCGCTGGCTCGGCAACTCAAGGTTTTGCAAGGTCCGAGTGTTCTTCAGTGTATGAGTTTCGGATTCGCCAGTGATCTTCACGGATACTCTTCTGGTTGATTTATCTACGCAAGTCATTTGGTTCATCCACTTCGAGCAGAGCGGATCGCTGTACCCGCGTGGATTTAACTTACGAGCTAAATCATCCCTGATTATCGTGAATGAGGATCCTTAATCCAAGAAGGCATGCGTTCGTACCTTGCCCTTTGGAACCTCTAAGGTAACCGGTACGACCATCATGAGCACTTGGTTTCTTGACTTTCGAATTACGTTGATTCTTTCGACCCGCGAAGAATCGGTTGTATCCGCATTTGAAGCTATCGTGGGCCCGACGAGGTGGTGAGCATCTCGCGGCGAACATTGTGTAGAAGCGGATCGTCTCCTTCAACACAATTATTTCTCCCGCACTGCTTCTTTTTACATTGACGTAAGAGGTGCTTCTTCGAAAGACACCTAAAGCACACTCTTTCGTTGGTTTCCCTCTTCCATCGCGAGTCATTGTTCAATCTTTCGAAAGCCGAACAAGTACTGATCGCAAGATTCTCGCCACAATACGCGCACCTCAGCTCATTCTGATCATCATCGGCAAATGTTAAAACGGACTTACCGTCTCTTCCGTACTTTCCCTTTAAAAACGGGCTATAGTACGCTTATTACTGTTTCTGATTCCTCATCAAAGAAATCCGCGAAATGTATAATTGTCGCGGAGATTTTCTTTGTCCTAACTCATTCCCCCCACATATGTTTCGGACCGATCGATAGTTTCTGAATAAGTTGATTCGTTGAGATCGGATTGCGGAGATAGTCCAGTTTTTCTAGACTTTCTATCGTCGCGACTAAATTTGTAACCGTGTCGCGAATTTCATAATAGAGTCCGGCTTACCGTCTTACTTCTTTCCTCCTAATTTTTTTTGAGAAACATAAATAATATTTAAAAAATTATTATTTTATTTTTCAGTAACTAAAAAAATACAAGAGAAATTCAACACGGTGGCGGTTCAACACCAAACACTAGGACTGAACCAATCCAAGATCCATCGAAGATTGCATCAACACCTGAAGCAGTTGCAGGTCCATTCTGGGCTGTGGAAGCTGTGCAACTTTCCATATCAGAGGCTCAGGATGCGCAACCAATAGGTAGCAATGACAGTTTAAATAATGTGTCACTTTTTAACATTAAAATTAACGAGAGTAACCAATTTGTTAGAAAATTTGCGATATCTGAAGAAGATTAACGTTTAAAATTATACCTCCAGGTGAAAATAACCCGGTTGCTTTGCCAGAATCAGCAATTTTAGATCTTTTTGAATATATAACATAATATATAAGAAGGGCGTTGTCTGAAAGGCGTTTCTACTGGTAAAGGATTTCTAATTGAAGACTTATGGAAACTGGTAGAGTCAGTTGTACAAAATGCCATAAGCTTCAACATAGATGATACTTTTGTGGTAGAAATCACTCGGGTACATGTATCAATAGCCAAAGGTAGAAACAAGTTAACTAAAGGGTTTAAGAAACGATTAGTTTATGAAATAGAGAATGAGTCGAATACCTGCCTACCTCAAGCTGTTGCTGTAGCCGTCGCGAATGCTGACCTTCAGTCAGATAGAAATAATCTAAATTTAAAAAAAAGTGTGGGTAAGTATACGTAAAAGATCAGGTAGAATTCAGATTAGAGCAGCTGAAGAGCTCACGCGAAACGCTGTTGTAATAATACCTGAGAGTGTGTATGGATTGCCTGAGCTGATCGCTTATCAAAATTATTTAGCAAGAAGACAAATAGCGAGGAGAGTTTATAATTTTAAAGATTTTGGTAAAGATAGAGAGGAAGCTTTTTACGATGGTACTTCAGTCATTTCAAACGCAGGGGATGTAGTTAGAAAAAATATTTATTTATTGGATGAAGAACATCGCGATCATCATAACAGTGCGATTTCAAATTTATTGGAGCCGGAGCAGCAAATAAATGTTTTATACCCTGTAACAAGTCATATTCTCGAAAAGCTGATCACAGGTGTTCAATGCAGTGTGACGGTTGTTACAGTTCTTTGCCCGGAAAAAGTACTTGGTCAGAGTTGAGAATACGCGATGGATGCTCAAGTCTACTAAATTCTAAGAAAAACAAAAAAAGGTACTAATCATATATGTGGGTTTTCAGAATGTAGTACATGAAAGAAACTCTGCCCTAATAATCACTTTTTTAGGACACCTCCTGAACTGAAAAACTGAAGGGAATGCATCAAATAAAAAAAAGTAGCTTGCATTTTTTACGATTTCGAAACGCAGCAGTGCGGGAAAGTCGTAGGAGATGAATCAACCAACATTCACAAACCTAATCTGTGTGTTGCACAGCAGGTATGCGATGAATGTATTGACGATCCAGATCCAAATGGAAGGTGCAAATGGTGTGGTGTAGAGTTCCGGAACCGAAAGAGAGCATCGATTCTCGACTCTTCGGTTCTGAAAAAATTTAGTCAATTCCGGGATTCGAATAATCGACCGTGGAATCGAATCTTCGACTCCGATTCCTCCCTTTTATTAAAGCCCGCGAAGATTTGAAATGTTATTTAAATTAATACTTAATTTTAATTAAAATGCATAATTAATTTTAATCTAAATCACTAATTAATGAATGTATTTTAATAACAATTGAAATAAATAATTAATTGAATCTTATTATTTGAAATTAATATTTACCCAAATTAATTCTCAATATGTATTATTATTTATATGATGAAGAATTAATAAACATTAATTTCATTTATATAAATTTGTATTAAAAGTACAAAAACTATCGAGAAAAATAATGATATTATAAGGTATCACAAAATTTGCAATTGAATCCAAGTGTACTTAAAAAAAAGGCCGAATACATAATTTTTTATTTAAAATGGGTTATTTGGACTTTTGCGTTTTTTCTTTCGCTTGACATAACAATTGTAATTTTAATTCAATCTTTATCATTGACGCATTATTTTGTTCCTGAAGATATTCACGCAAATTCTATTCGTGGGAGTTTTATTATAAATAAGTCAGCCAATTATTATTTAAAAAGATTATTGATATTTCGTATAAATTTTACTTCTGAAAACTTCAATGTTAATGAAACTTACACAAATAGAATGATAGAGAATCTTGAACAACATAAGCCTTCAATGATAAAGAATGAATACAAATTACAATTGTTATCTAATAAGAAAGAGACATAAAATTTAAAATATCTCATTTCAAGACTTTAAACGATACGCACATTCGCGGATCCAGGTAGATGTATTTGGATGAATAACATGTCGTGCAACACGCGGCCGGCGTTGAGAAAGACATAGAACAAAGAAGAACAGCAGTGATACCGTTTCGAAAGTAGAAAATCGAACGGACCACTTTTTCTAACGCATGGAGATAGAAAGAGAGGTTCGTTCAATTTTTGACTTCGAAACAGCACAGAGTCCCACTGCAGAAATCGATTCCCGGCATCGAGAGTCGATTTCGGAGTCGAATTCCGGAAGTCGAGAATCGATTTTGAAGTCGATTCTGGTAAGCGGAGTCGACTCCAAAAACTCGATTCTCGAGCGCAAGGAATCGAATCCTCCGAAGAATCGGACTCGACTCCGGGATCCGGGATGTGTGCGCCAGTACAGATTCCATATAGACCCTGTAGCTCAGTTTACGGAGTTTGCTATTCGCGATTTGCACCACTTTGACGAGACCTTGTGTATAGCACATAATTCTAAGGGTTTCGATGCTCAGTTCATCCTCATCCATTTGATTGAAAGACAAGGATATAATAACCCATTAAAACTTATTTTAAACGATTCTAGTATTATATTAATGACTGTAAGTAAACCGCGATTTGTCGATGGTTTAAATTAATCACATATGCCCTCAAGTGCTATGTCAGCTGCCTTTAGTTTAGAGAAGGCAAAGAAAGGTACTTTTCCGCACCTTTTTAACACACCAAAAAATATGTCATTCATAGGTAAATTACCCGCTGTAGATTATCACTCCGCTGACACAGTGTCCTTAGCGAACAGTAAAGAATTTTACAAGTATGAAGAATGCATTAAAATAAATTATTCACATCTGCACTATAGCATCAGCCTTCTCCGTAGTATTTAGGAAAAATGATCCAATTTAATAGGGAGTTTTACCTAAATGGGGGATACAGAATAGCTAATAAGCAGACGAAGACAGCTGTCAAATGGCTTTCATCTGTAGAATGCGAGCTAGAGCTAGAAATAATACATGCAGTTCGAACTCGAGAATCTCGATCACCTGAAGGGGTATTAGTCGACGGTTATTATGAGTATGGGTTTGGTAATAAAAATGTGTATCAATTTCATGGATGTTATTGGCATGGTTATTTTCGTTGTAATAAGTCGAATAGAAATAAAAAAATAGGTAAAGAGAAAAAATCTGAAAGCATGAACGACCGCTTTGAGCGAACACGTGCCCAAACTCAATGACTTCGAGGAATCGGATATAAAGTCAGTGAGCGGGAGTGTGATTTCGATAGGATGAAAGCTCAAGACCTTCAATTGAAAGAGTTTTTAAATCGGGTATCCCAAAGTGTATACTGGTGATGACTGTAAGACTTTACTGGTTTTGATAATGATTTAAGTAACATTGAGGGTTTCGTTAAATTTCGTGTATTTCCGCCTACAAATAAGTATATGCCTGTCCTCCCTGTCCGTGTTCACGGAAGGCTCATGTTTCCCTTGTGTTGGACTTGCTGCAAATTATAATTACAGCAAGACTACCCACATATAGATAATACAAGTGAGCGGGAAATAGAAGGAACATGGGTTTCCGATTAGCTCAAAGTGGCGTTCGAAGATGGGTACAAGGTAACAAGTATTTTATAAATCTGGCAATATGAGACAACCCAGTATGATCCATTCACAAAGTCAGGTGGCCCATGCGTGGAATATATGAATAGGTTTTTTAAGCTCAAACATGAGGCTAATGGATATCCTTCTGATTGTACTACTGAGGAGCAAAAAAAGGCATATCTGCAAAAAAATTTTTGATTTAGAGGGTATTCAGCTCGACCCTGAAAATAAAAAAATCCTGCTCTACCCCCTTTGGCTAAACTCTGCTTAAATTCTTTTTCAGGTTTTGGTAAGCGTCAAAATATGCCGACAACTGGAGTCCTCAGTACTCAAGACGAATCGATAAACATTATCCAGAGTACAGATAAAATTCTGAATAATGTTTTGCCCGTCAACCATGAAAACATTTATGCTTCCTGGGCTTGTAAAGATAAAGCCGTAGCCCCTTCTCTTATCACAAATGTGGTTGTAGCTGCATACACGACCGCACAAGCACGCTTGAAATTACATGGTTATTTGAAAAAATTAGATCGCCGCGTACTCTATTTTGATGCGGATTCTGTGATTTTTACCAGTCATAATTTGCCTAATGAGTATTGCCCAGCTACAGGTTGTTTACTGGGCGATTTGATAGATGAGCTGGAAGCTTATGGTTCTGGGAGTTTTATTGAAACTTTTGTCTCAGGTGGTTCTAAATTCTGTACTCATAAAGTATGTTCACCTATTATTATTAGTTCTGGGTTGAGACCTTAGCAGCCCCTGACGCTTGGGTAATCCCGTTGCGTCCCCTTGTGAGCCTAAGCATGACCCCATAGCCCTCTCCATAGGGAGAGGACCGCAGCCACGCTATTGGCAGATATCTGCAACTCACTGATAAAATAATTACCTGTGAGTGTTAGACGTTTCCCCGCAACAGCAGGGTAGCAGCAAAGGATGTGAGTGGATGTCTCACTATCCTTTCCGCACAGACGACAGAGGGGACTTTCTGCAATCCCTATCTTATGTCTGTGATATCCTAACTACCCTTGTCCTATGAATAGTTCTGTTAGGACTTTCATTTCATTCCTCCCGAGCTTGAGTATTTCCCTAGCTCGGTTGGAGTTAAGCTTTAAGCCCAACTGTGTTTTGGCCTGTCTGCAACCAGGTACCAAATCCCACTCACTCTGATGTTCCTCAGTCAGCCAACTGATAATTACTTCAGTGACTAACCTGCTGGAAATACCTACCACTGGCTCGGGTCCAGTAAAATTTCTTCCGGCTGCTAGCTTGGCTAGCCTATCCGATATCTCATTGCCCTTGATACCACTGTTTCCAGGAATTCAGAGCAGAGTGACTTGGTTTTCGGTCGCTAACGTATTTAGTGCTTCAAAGCATTCCCATACTAATAGCGACGTAGTCGTCGTTCCATTCAAGGCCAATATAGCAGCCCTGCTGTCTGAGCAGATACGGATGTTCCTTTTATCGCCGTACTCCCTTACCTTGTAGGCACACTGGAGTATGGACATAATCTCAGATTGTAGAACTGTGGCGTAGGACCCCATCTCAATTGTGAAGCCCATTCCATTCCTTCTACGATATACGCCGGCTCCTGCATTCTCCTCGTTCCTGGAGCTATCTGTAAACCAGTGGTCTCCATCACAGGGCTGGTATGCGTCGCCGTTAACCCATTCCTCCTTCGTGGATAGGCTAACTCGATACTTCTTGTCGAAGAGGTGGCGAGTGACCATCTTGTCCCTGGGCATGTTCAGGGTCGGCCTTCTCGCGATGTCGACTGGGATCTTCACTGCTGTCGAGTTCCTTCTGTCATTCCCCAAATTTAGCCTCCAGGCCGCCTTCGCAGCCACGGCCTCAATGGTAAGATGGAGGGGCTCTAAGCCTATTAGTGCCCCCAGTGCCACCGTGGGTGTCGACCCCGAGGCTCCAGTGACGCCTCTCAAAATCAGTCCCCTGATCCTTTCCAGTCGAAACTTCACCGTGGACAGCTCGAACCTGCTCCACCAGACTACCGCCGCATAGGTTAACCAGGGTCGGAAGATCGCTGTATAAATCCACATAAGTGTCTCCGGTTTCAAGCCCCAGCTTTTCCCTATGGCTCTCCTACAGAGCCATAAGGTCGCTACTAGCTTCTTGCACTTGTTTTCCAGGTGCTCATTCAATGACAGCTTCTTATCCAGAATTACTCCTAGATATTTAGCTCGTTCCTTGATTTCCAGTTGTTATCCTCCAAGTTTCAAAGTACTCGTAGTTCCCCACTTGTACCTTCTGGTGAAAACAACCGCATCTGTCTTACTCGGATTAACCGATAGTCCAGTTTTCTTGCACCATGAGTCTACTATCATCAGTGCTTGCTGCATTACTCCGAAGAGCAAATCCAGATGCTGACCGCGCACGATAACCAATATATCGTCCGCATAGCCTATGACGTGAAGGCCTTGACTCGAGAGTTGATGAAGCAATTCATCCACTACCAGACACCACAGCAAGGGCCATAAAACTCCCCCCTGCGGACATCCCGAGTCAATGGTTCCACTTAGAGTGACATCACCCTTAGTCGTGGTTAGATTCCTGTTAGCCAACATGTGACACGTCCATTCCACGACTGCAGTAGGCACACCATGTATAATCGTGGCCGCCCTGATCACCTCTCCAGAGGTATTATTGAAGGCCCCTTCGATGTCCATAAAGGTTCCAATCGTAAGGCCTTTCTCCTTCAGTTGACCTTCAATTAGGTTCACTGCTCCGATTAAGGCCGTCTCCGTCGAGCGACCAGCCCTATAGGCGTGCTGCTCCTTGTGGAGCGGTCTGCTTGACAAGACCTTATCGCGGATATATCTATCCACAAGTCTTTCCACTGTTTTTGATAGGAATGAAGTTAGGCTGATGGCCGGAAATCCTTGGGTGAAGTATAACCGATCCTACCTGCCTTCGGAATGAAGACTACTCTCGTACCCCTCCAAGCCGTCGGGACATATCTCAGCGTCAAACTAGCCCTAGTAAGTTTCACCAGCGGCCCTATGATGATCTCGATATGCCATCCGGGCCAGGAGACTTGTAAGGACTAAAGAATTTCAGGGCCCACCTGACCCTAGCAGGGGTGACAATCTCGTTGGCAAGCCGTCGTTTGGGGCCCAATTGGGCCACAGGTGACTTTGCCTGCCTCTGAGCTGCCGTCCCCCCTTCTCCAGACCTTGAAAAGCTTGGAAAATGTGCCCTGATCAGATGGGCCAAGGTATCCCCGTCGGACTCTGAGTATCCCCCTCTGGGCAATTTCAGAGTACCGAGAATAGCGTCTGGATTTCGAGAAAGCAGCCTGTCCAGTCTAGCCGCCTCAGCTCCCTTCTCGATGTCTGTGCAAAAGTTGGTCCAGCTCTCCTGCTTAGCCTTGCGTATTGCACCTCTGTATTCGTCCCTCATCGTGGTGAATGACGTCCATAGTTCCTTCGTTTTGCCAATACTGGCACGTCTGAACCTCTCTCTGGTTACCCTGCGAAGCTCTTCGAGTTTCCCATTCCACCAGTATGTCTCCCCAGCCTTTCGGACTCTTGTAGGTCGACAATTACTTTCATCAGTAGCTTTGATGGCTTCCGTGAATGTTTTGGCTGCCATCTCAAGAGTGTCCACGTCTCGAATTGACCTGGGGGCCTTTTGAAAGTGTACATCTTAGTTCCGTGGAAAACTGATCCCAGTCCGTTCTTCTTGGATTTCTGGCCCATTTAGGACCATCGGGTACAACGGATTCCAACACGAACTCTATCTGTGAGTGATCTGAGAGAGAGGGTTCATATGAAACCATCCACTTCTTGATACTGTCCCTAAAATTACTGGTGCAGAGAGTGATGTCAATGACTTCTTCCCTGACCGAATCACGGAACGTCGGGGTGTTCCCTGTGTTAAGAATATCTAAGTCTGTAGTGATTAGATATTCCAGTAGGTCATTACCTCTCGAGTTGACGTCCGTGCTACCCCACAAGGTATGGTGGGAATTAGCATTGCACCCCAACAGAAGAGGCATGCCTTTTACCTGGCAACATTCCACCATGTACATACCTCCACTGGTGCGTTGGTATCGCTGTCATAAGGAAAATAAGCTGATCCTAGAACTAGCCTCCCTATTCCTTTGAGATCCATGGCTATCACCATTAGGTATCTCGAACATAGTTCAAGCAGCGGGACAGCACTAACTCCCTTCGTCAGTATACATGCCCTCGGTTTGGCTGCCTTGGGGTCCCTGTAACAAAAAAGACCAGCGCCCCCTAATCCCCTTATGGTATCTCGAACTAACCACGGTTCTTGGATTAGCGAGATACCTGTATGCTTCGCAGCCATGCCCTTCTGCAAAACTGCAGAGGCGCCTTTGCTGTGATGCAAGTTAATCTGGGTAATGGTGAGACCAGGAGCAGTCATTTAGGTCTGCTCCCGATCTTCCTGCGTCTCAACAGGCCCCTCCTGTCCCTGGCCGGTAATCCTAAAGTTGACCTGTCCAAAGTGATAGAAGGGCCTGTTGTTGAGGGCCGAAAGGGCCCTCGTTTTGGACTCAGGAATATACACAACTAGGAGATGCCTAGTACCTCCCATTGTGCCTCCTTCCTGAGGCTTTTCGTACCTGACAATCCGCCAGGACGCTGTCTTCAGTGAGGGGTTGAATCCCTCCAAGCGACGGAGCACCTCAGACGGGTCTTCCGGTTTGCCCGGGAACCACGCCGTAGCTCTTACCATCTTTTGGAGCAACTCAACCCCACCCACCTTAAGGGACGCACCTTCCCACAACTCTGTCCCGACCACCGCTTTGAGTAGCCAAGCTTTAGCCGCTGGGTCGGCTGCCACAAATACAAAGACCCCGCCTCTGCAGAAGGAGGTCACAAATTTTGGCCACTGCTCTTGGGACACTTTTCCAAGCGCCCTCCAGGTGGCCTCCCTGGAAATCTCAAACTGCTCCTCCGTGAGCAATGAGTCCGGGTTGTTGGTGTCAGCCACCACCACCGTCAGGGGGTTGGTCCTCTGAGTGGCCGTCAGTCCAGCTCCCGACGACTCTCTGTTCGTCGGCAGCTGGGCCGGCTTGTGCCTCTTCACAGGCCCAGCCACCCCCGGTGGGATGCCTTCCGAGCCTCTACCTCTCTTTTGGGCCTCAGTGCTGGATGTCAGCCCTTTAACTGCCAACGCTCCAGCTCCCGCAGCTGCTTCTCTAGGCTGCCGCGCTTTTCTCCTCAATTTCCTTTTCTGGGAACCATTGATTCCATTTTTCTTACTGGAGGGCCGATTGGCCTCTCCCAATACCATAGCCTCGTTCAGAGGGACCGTCGATCCCTCAGCTCCCGAGGGAACTGGGGGCACAGCCATCAACTGAACTTGGCTTGCCGAAGAGACAGATAGAGGGGTAAGAGTAAAGTTGGGCCCGTAAAGGCCCAACCCCTCACCCCCCTCTGCCACCTCCCTTCTTTCTCCTCCTCCTTTTCCATCATTTAGCATGTTCAAATTCATAATTCATCCCACGAGAAGCTAGGGAAATTAAGGTCAGCCCGTGCAGAGCCCCGCATGCAGGAGTAAGACTATTACTCGGGGAGGTCGTCCGGTGTCCCCGAGAGGCCGTTAAGACACCTTCGTAACCCCTAGGTGCCAAAGTGACATGAGCACGTTCGCTCTACACCCACAGCTTAGGGGGGTGCTCACATTGAGTGAGATACTCAATGTCTAAATATCCGCTTGCAAACCACCATAACAAAAACGGAGGGCTGTTTCTTAGTCGCTATATGGGCCGCAGGTCATTCCTGTCCCGATTACAAACTATAAGTCGGTCAGGGAGGGGCCTCGACCCAGGGATCCAGAGGCCCGTCTTAGCTAGGCTCTTTCACCCTTCTACCATACCGTAATCACACATGCCAGGAGAGCCCGTTTATAGGGATCCTTTTCCATTCACCCGGGAGAGCCCGTTTATAGGGATCCTTTTCCATTCACCCGGGAGAGCCCGTTTACAGGGATCCTTTCATTCATATCCACGCGCATGCCGGCCGAGGTCCTTTTGACCCCTATGTCCCACATGCCTCCCCACCAACTGCAAGGTGTTACAGCCCCCAGGGAAGCATGTTCACCTAACGGTCAAGAAAATTATGTGTGTAAAGTAATGGGTATTACCCTAAACTACAAAAACTCTCAATCTATAAACTTCAACTCTATCTTTGATCTTGTATTTAATGAAGCGTTTCCGATTGCATTGAATTATAGAGCCATTCGTAGAATAGCATGTCACGATGTAGTAACAAAAAATGGCAACAAAATCTGTCGATCAGTTTACACGAAAAGGATATTGATTGGTAATCACGATCCTCTTCCATATAATTACTTAGAGCATTAATAAGTAATTAAAAATCCCCCTCTAAACCTTAAATTTTGTGAATACGAAATATGAACTCTCTCATTCTTACGCTTTTGTGTAGCACGAATCTTGATGCTGAACAAAAAATGTGTACGTACTTTTTTCATTTTTATTGGGTATTTTTGTATACATGTCATGAGAACATTTAATTTTTTTGTTTTCAGAGTGGGTCTTCGAAGCATCCACTGACACATATTTCTGCTGTAGAGGGGAAAGTGGTACACCTATGTATCAAGGGGATGCCGATTTCGCACCTCAGCAAATAATGGATCGTAAAGGATATCAAGAGTATCTAGACGTTGGAGCACAACCATTTAATATCAGGATTCTTCTTTTCCAAGATTAAAAAAATATATATATTTGTAAGCTTTGATTTTCACTGTTTCTTGAGCACGAGATAAGCAAACCTATGCATGTAAAACATAAACAAGTACATAAACAAGTCTATGTAATTAAGCAAATAATAAATTTTTCAAATTATTATTATCCTTAGAATGATAATAACTCATGTATTACTATTAAAGAATAAAAAAAAAAAAATTAAATTGTGGATGACATAATTTCATCATAAAAACCTCTGTAGTTTTCATTTCTCGAAATCTTTTTCATCCAGGACATGGTGAAAGAGACACTTCTCTAAATGCAAACTATATAGTCACATTTAAAAATCCTTGAGATCGGGCGCAAATTCAACATCCTCCACGTCAGATTTCTCCTGAAGACCAACGATTCATACAAGAAGCCTATCACGATGCCATTTCTCAACCACATGGCTGTTTACTTCTGGACTTGGAACAATCAACTCCTGATTATTGACTCAGTCTCTACTTGTTTGTGACACTAGTAAATTCTATCCTTCTGTATAATACAGTGAAAATAAAAGAAGTAGATTACGTGATTGATATGCAAGAGTTTCGAGATGATTCTGGCCGTTTAATACCAAAAGAAGTAGCTGCGGTTACTTTAGATCGTTACTGTAAGAGCTCATTGGATAACTTCTCCACCTTATGCTTTTATTTATCTCACAAGCCCATCTCAACGACAACATAACTGGCTCAGTTGTAAATATCATGCTATCGAATGGTTTGAAGGAGATGTTCCAATGAATTTTCTACACGGTAATCTTTGTGACATAGCCCGGACTTCTAGACTAATAAACACCAGAGGACATGAAAAGACCGTTTTGCTGCAAAAGATCACAAGCAGACGCATCACTAACTTGGAGGAACTATACTTTCCATTATTCAAAGTTCTGACTTTCCTGAATGTATTTTGCTTTCATCATGGAATAAAAAACCACATACCATTTATGTGTTCTATTATTAATGCGCTCAGACTAAAAATGTGGTTCGAGAAGGAATGAATAGATGGAATACTCTCAAGCTCATACAATCAAACGTTAAACTGTAGTATGCGTTCAGTTATATAAACAACAAATGGACCTAATAAGCTTTCATACGTTTTAGAAGATTCAGCCGAGGATACCGTAGACTTATCGAAAAAGTATGAACTGTCTCCAGATACTACAAGTACGTCGTCTCACAGAAGCACGGACAAGCGGTGTATTTCCAGAATATCAGATTCCAAAGCATTGTAAAAAACCAGCTGCTAGGTCTCCAGTGAGACTTCGGATGTGTGTGGCCAGTACAGTGTTATGTTTCTTCATTACATGTGTCATCATTATTCTTTGCACGAGTTGAATGATTTATTCACGGATGATTTAGAAAAAAATGATAGTACTGCTCGTAACTTTTACGAAAAATTGTCTAAGAAATGTAAACTTCATAAAAAACTTTCACCAACGAGAAAAAGATACATAAATGGCGAAAAGTATCGTAAAAATAATCACCTTCTTGAATCGTGCATGCAAACAGCGACATCGAAATTAGCTACGCTGTTCCTAATGTAAATCTATCTCTATATATATAATTTCAAAAAAGAGCTGAACAACCACCGCATCTGAAAATGACACCGGCTCCCAGTAGAATCGCGGTAAATCACTCTTATAGCCACGTCTTACAGCCGTGAGATGGGTGTTCACAGGGCACGACGAAATTACAACGACAGGCCGGCGAAGCCCTTGTGTATCTTGAGGACACGAAGCGACCACGGATGACAGCTTTCTGCATCCATCTCGCAAGTGCCTTGGCATATTTTTGGCACGCGGGTATGGATTTAAGGTTACGAACCAGTGATAGTTTCGCACCTCCGACAGCACCTATCACAAGGGCAATTACTTGCACCGAATATTTTGGGTACAGTCGTTGCAGCTCTCTTTCAAGGTCTTGATACCTCACCTCTTTTTCTTTCTCCTTTGCAGTGAGTTTGTATTCGGACGGAGCCGAGAATTCGATCACGAATATAGTTAATTTCTAGAAGTCTTGGAGAACAATGTCAGGCCTCGAGTGCGCAACGGATTCTTATCTCCCTTGGAGCGTTCGGCAGGGCAGGGTCGTGAATCTTAGGGCCGCATTATGTCTATAGATATACGTCATTCCTGCGTGGGTCTGACACCCTTATAGTATGTGTTCTAGGTACTCAATTCGTGCATGACACGCTCTGCACCTATCGCTGGGAAATTCTTGGCATAAAATGCCGTCACGGTATGCTAAGGTTGAAATGACACCGTCCTGGCATGCGAAAATAAAACCCTCTGTACCTGAATTAAGCCCTGATGATTTGAGGAAAGCAAAAGTTTGCTCCTTCGACAAGGACTGTTTGTCTACATTTCTGTGAAAGTTTCCGTGCTTTGTCTTGCCGAGTAGCTGTTAGTGAAATTTTCTAACCTCTGCTTTCTTCGCTTCGGCTTTTATAAGTGAAGCATCTAGATGGAGTAATGCACTTTCCTCACTTCTAATGTTCAAATTCAGGCCAAGGGTCTCGGCTGCTTGCTCCGCCGCTTTGTAAAGGAACGCTCCTTCGCCAATCATCTCGTGATTCCTGACCATCGTTAGGAGAGGATCTCCGCCATTCGCAATGATGTAAGCTGTGCTTAGAACAATTCGGTTATGAAGACATTGGAGATTCAGAAGTCCGCTTCCGCCTTGACGGCGTGACATGTACAATCGCGGAACTGACGAATTGATATGCAAGCTTTTATGCATAATCTTACGTGTGGTGACATAAAGAGCCTTAAGCCTTAAGTCCTTGAGAACAACAGTAATCTTGCCATTCTTCGGATTAATTTTGGCACACTTGTCCAAACCAAAGTCCATCCCAATATCTCCTGTGTAGTTCTTGACGATATTTACAGCAGTTTGAAGTTTGGTTTCACCAGAGGCATAGACCTTCAGGACATCCATACAAAATACATGAGTGACTTTATGCTTGCGCTGATTAGTGCCGCTACAGAGGTATCCAGGAGAATTTCATAGTGTGAGAGATAGAGCCAGAAGTGTGATGCAAAAAAGCAAAGGGCTAATGGCATCACCTTGAAAGACACCCCTCTGGAAGGTGACGTTGTTCGTTGTCACACGATAATTTCTACATGAGATAGTAAATCTAGTTTTACAAAGATGCATCAATCTCTCTATGTATCTCACTACGTGTGGATGTATGTTCAAGGTTTCCAACAGACAGATGATAAGTCTATGAGATGTTGAAGGGAAAGCTTTCCGGTAGTCAATCCAGGGCATTAAAGGACGCGTTGATGGGAAGCAGCGTCTTTACAGACACACCTGCCAGTTAGCATGTTCTCTCGACAGCCTGCTACACCTTTGTTCGAGCTTTTTTTTTGTGTTCAAACAAGTATTAGCCTGTAATTCTCTGGGTTGGACAAGTTTTCTTTTTTCGGCAGGAGTATAGTGCGTCCTGACACCAGCCACTGCGGAATGGGCGTCTCCGACATTAAATATGAGGTGAATATGCGGGGCAAATGTTGGTGTGTAAAAGTAAACTTCTTCCACCAAAAGTTCTTGATACAATCTGGTCCAGCACCGGAAAAGTTCTTCGTGCCTCTAAGTGCTTTTTTCACCTCTTCGACAGTGACTGATGGACATTCCTCATCAGATTTTATGAGGATCTTGAAAAACTCCATGAATCGGATGATATTGTCAGTATCTTCTTTCAACTTTAGTGTTTTCGGGTTCTTGTACACCTCTCTCCAAAAAGTCTACCTCCTTGGGCTTCGGTGGATTTATTACAGAAACAGGGAGATCGCTGAAGGGGCATGATGGGTCAGCGAGACACACATTGTACACGGGACGCATTCCGTCTTGCCAATCCAATCTTCTTGTTCAGTTGATGCAAGCGTCTCTTCGTCTTTTGACCCATCGTCGGTTTTAGCCTTCGATTTGAATCTGCCAAAGCTCTCGCAGCACCATAAACTAAGTAATTGATGGTCCAGAGGTCGGACTCTTGCGAGATATCTCCACGAAGGGAGGAATCCTTTTCAGCCATATTTTGGGGCGTAGACGGTAGGTCATAGTGTCGCTCCCTCACCTTTGTCTTCCGCTTGATCAAGCAGCGGTTGGGTAGAGCTCCGCGTACATATCTATTTTTCCTTTCGGCACGGTTTTTACGCCTTCGCTTGGGGGTAAGACTCTATCTTGATTGGCTCCCCCAACTCTAGGGTAGTCGGCATTGATGTCCGACCTATTTTCGGGAGGCCTGCGCGTTCGATTGTTTTGAACCGCATTTACCTCAACTATGTTTGGTGTTGTCATTGTTTTTCTCAAGAGCAGCTAGGGAAAAGGGTTCGTCCATCCTTGTAGAGCCCCGCATGCAAGGATAAGGCTGTATACTCTGAGAGGTCGCCCGATATCCCAGAATCACCGTTTCAGACACCTAACGCGTTCGGTGGCTTTGTCATACGCCCTTCAGTTCTATTCCAAAGGAATGGAAACCGAAACCGAATATATATATATATATATATATATATATACATACTGCGTGTCCCAGACTCAAGTCTCCGGACTTATATAGCCGTATAGAAATAAAAGAAATAAATCTAAAATTCCTTTTCCAAAAACCAGTTGAAGTTTTCGTATTTGAGTTATAAAATATTTAAGCTGGTCCAATCAGGAGCGCCGTATAAACAGCCGTGTGTGCGTAAACGGGATTCCAACGTAGTGTTCTTCCGTCGCTAACCCCACCTCTGCGCTCCCTTCGATAATACTGCGTTGAAATCCCATTCACGCACACGCGTCTCCTTATACGGCGCTCGTGATTGGTCCAGTTCAAATATTTTATAACTTAAGAACTAAAACTTCAACTGATTTTTGGAAAAGGAATTTTCTATTCATTTTTTTTATTCTTGAACGGCTATATAAGTCCGGACACTTGAGTCTGGGACATCCTGTATATATAGTTGAAAGAGTGTCTTAAGGACAACCGCAGGATTTCCCCGGGAGCGGGTGCTAATCTGAAAAATTGCACCCCCTCCCAGCGAAATCGCGGGAAAATTTCAGACGTAACCACGTCTCACGACCGTGAGATATGCGATTACAGTCTGCGATGAATTCAATACGATGATCCGGCCAAAGTCTCGTGCACCCTGAGGACACGGAGCGACCCAAGGACAACCGCCTTCGCATTCTCTCGCAAGTGTCTCAGCATTTTGGTGACACACAGGGATGCTTTTCAGGCTATTAACCAGTGAAACTGTGGCACCTCCAAGAGCGCCGATGATTAAGACGATCAGCTTAACAGAATATGCAGGGTATAACTGTCGCAACTCCCTTATAAGATCTTCATACCTTTCTTTCTTTTCTTTCTCCTTGCCTGTGACGTTTTTGTCAGCTGGTGCCGAAAATTCGATAATTGTCGAGAATATAAAGTTCCAGTATATACGGCACCTCTCATTTTCGACAATTGACTCTATTTCCCTAGGAGCGTTTAGCGGAGTGGTATTTGGGCTAATTCCGTAAGAGTGACAGAGATGGTAATAAAGCACTCTTAGTGCCGTATTGTGCCTTTGTATGTAGGTGGTTCCCGCATGAGTTGGACAACTAGCTAGTCTGTGTCCTAGATACTCGGGGTGTGCATGACAGCCTCTGCAGCTATCATCGGGAATATCTTGGCTCAAAATGTGGCGACGGTATGCTAGAGTGGAAATAACACCGTCTTGACATGCCAAAATGAAACCCTCCGTGCCCGACTTCAATCCGGATGATTTAAGGAAAGCATACGTTAGCTCATACGACATCGACTGATCCTCCACATTTCTGTGGAAGATGACGTGCATCTTCTTGTCGAGGAGCTCTTCGCGGAAGTTTTTCTCCTGTGCTTTCATGATCCGGGGCTTCAGGAGTGAGTATTCAGGATGGAAAAGATTTGATGCATTTTGCGCAATCCCGGTATTTAATTCAAGGCCGAGTGTCTCAGCAGCCTCCTCCGCTGCTTTGTACAAAAACGCCCCTTTGCCCGCTTCTTCATGTTTCCTGACCATTTTAAGAAGAGGGTCTTTTCCATTTGCAACTATATGTGCTGTACTAAGAATAATCCTGTTGTGAAGACATTCAAGATTTAATATTCCGCTGTTACGTACCGTGAAACTTGTTGTCGATGTCTGTTAAACAATAATATTCAATCAATGTTTCGATACCTGGATGCTTCCACAAACTGCCGAATTTACTATTATGTTAAATTCGTTTTTATTAATGGGATCGTGATTACTGCTCTCGGACTGAGAGTACCATTGCTGCCATGTTTATTTCTGGGGGAGGGGAGATGACTTTAAGAAGAGAAAGGTTTTTGTTGAATTTTTCTTTTGCACTTTTGAAATTATAAATAACTTTATTCAAATATATATATATATTTTGGCCCACTTGAACGGCCAAGTTCAGAAGATTCAAATGTTATTATGGCAATAAAAACTTTAATAAGTGAAAATAAGAACCTTAGACTACTGAAGTTCAATGAATGATCGCTTATGTACATCATTGATATAAAGAAATAGACAAACTAATTTAAGCGAGTGAACATTCGATGAAAATTATCGGACACCTTAAAGTTAAGAAAATCATTGAATTTTTCTGAAAGAAAAAGTTACATCGGATAAACATATTGCATGCAAAATTAATTTTGATTCGAGCAACTTAACACTAATTGTTATCGATCGGCAGAGGAGATAAGTTTTTTACGCTACGCTTACACTCGCCGTTTGCGGTTTTGAGAGTTACTACGCGGATAACTCCATCTTCTCCCGGATGCGTGGCGATAACACGGCCAATCATCCAACGCATGGGAGACTGATTGTCATCACGGATTGTTACAATGTTACCTATCTTAATATCAGTAGTAGCACCCTTATGTCACTTTTTTCGCACCGTCAACTCGTGAAGATATTCCTTATTCCACCGAGTCCAGAAGTGCTGTTTCATCTGTTGGACTTGCCGCCAGGACGAAAGTCGTCCTGACGGCAGACCCTTCAGATCGTGTTCTGGTACACCCATTAGAGAGTCACCAATCAAAAAGTGACCCGGAGTTAGGGCAGTCAAATCGTTAGGATCAGAGGATATGGATGTCAAGGGACGTGAGTTCAGGATACCCTCTATCTCAGTTGCATGCGTTGTAAATTCTTCGTAAGTCACAAGTCGATCTCTGATAACGCGAATCCAGTGGCGCTTGAAAGATTTCACTGCAGCCTCCCACAGCCCACCAAAGTGTGGCGAACGTGGGGGAATGCAATGCCAGTTAATGCGATGATTAGCGAGGACTCTACTCATGGTATCATTGTGTTCTTCAGAGTTCAAAAATGTATAAATGCTATCGATTTCATTTTTTGCAGCCACAAAATTGGTACCGTTATCGAAGTAAATATCAGAGCTCTTTCCGCGTCTAGAAAAGAATCGACTCAGGCATGCTAGAAAAGCTTCAGTGGTCATATCACTGACAACTTCTATGTGTACCGCTTTAGTCGCGAAACATACAAAAACAGCGACGTAGATTTTAATCTTGATTCGATTTCGGAATTTTTTTTCTTTTATATGAAAAGGACCGCAGTAATCGACTCCTGTATGGAGAAAGGCTCTTTTGAAAATAGTCCGATTCTTCGGAAGATCCCCCATAACGTAAATGGGAACTTGGGGATTAGCCCGGCAACAAATGACGCATTTTCGGATTACATTTTTTACCGTTCTTTTACGGTTTATAATCCAGTAATTGTCTCGAGTAGCGTTAAGCGTCGCTTGAGAGCCACCGTGCAGTAGTTTCAAGTGTTGATCGCGTATGATAAGTGCTGTGACGTTATGATTCTGTGGTAATAAAATCGGATGTTTCTGACCATAATTGAGATCAGAATATCTCAATCTACCTCCAACTCTGAGTACACCTTCCGAATCTAAAATAGGAGAAAGTGAAACTAATCTCCCTTCGATTTGTTTTTTTCGATTCAAGCATTTTTATCTCATTCGAAAATGATGCACACTGTACTAATTTGATAACACAGGTAGTTGATGATTGGAGTTCGGCTGAAGAAAGTTGGCCCTTTATATCTTTTTTATGAACCATGATATTGGTAAACCGTAGACAAAAAGCTATCACGCGTATGAGTTTTTTGAAAGACTGAGCCTTTTCCAGAAGAGAGGTAGTGATATCGTTCACGCGTGCTAAATTTACTGTCAAACTGACAACAGGTTTTTTCAGTTCAGGTATTTCAATGGGTTCTAAATGTGATACAGGCCAATTTTCTTCCGTATAATTAATCCATGCCGGGCCATTAAACCAGAAGGAATTGTTGATAAGCTGTTTCGGCGCGAGACCGCGCGAGACAAGGTCCGCGGGATTGTGCTCGGTGCGTACGTGCCGCCATTCGAGAGATTGTGTCAACGTTTGGATTTCCGCAACACGATTTCCTACGAAGGGTTTCAAGGTATTAGGGGGACTATTAATCCAATGCAATGCTATAGTAGAATCGCACCAAAAAATCGTCTTTTCGATATGAAGTCTTCGTAAGGCTTGAGAGACAGTTAAATATAATTTTCATAATAGAACTGCAGCGCAGAGTTCTAGGCGAGGTAGAGATAACGTTTTTAGTGGCGCGACTCTGGATTCCGAGCACACTAATTGAGTAAAATTCGTTCCGCTTTTATCAGTTGATCGAACATAAATACAGGCCCCGAATGCCTTTTCGCTAGCATCACAATAGCCGTGTATTTGAAGCGAGACATAATTATCACTGACTATTTTTCGATTGATTTCGACTTCTCGGAGGAGCGCTAAATTTTCCTTGAGTTCCAACCAGGACTCTGCTATTTCGAGTGGAATAGATTCATCCCAACCGATGTTTAATTGCCACAGAGATTGCATCAGGATTTTCGGAGTTAAGATAACGGGACCTAATAATCCAAGCGGGTCGAATAATTCAGCGATTTCTGATAAAATATTCCTTTTCGTTACCGGTGCATTTGACTTGGATTGCTTGACAGTATAAAAAAATGAATCGGGTTTGGGATTCCAATAAACACCGAGTGTTTTTGTCGTATCTCCTAAATCTAGACAAGAATAGGTGTCGCTAAAATCTTCGGATAATGACGTGATAAGCTCGGGTGCATTAGAAACCCATTTCCTCAGGTTCATACCGCCCTTGCGCGTGACCGTCATCAATTCAGCAATTAATTGCTTAGCTTCTTCGAAAGTTCGCGCTCCCGACAACAAATCATCCATGTAAAAATCCTCTCGTAATGCGATAGAAGCACATGGATACGCTCTGGCTTCATCGTCAGCCAGTTGCACCAGAGCTCGAGTTGCTAAAAAAGAGGCAGGTGACGTACCATAAGTTACAGTCTTCAATCGGAAGATTTTTACAGGTTGATGAGAATTTTCTCGCCAAAAAATTTTCTGAAATTGTTGGTCATTTGGATTTACTAATATTTGCCGATACATTTTTTCAATGTCGGCGGTAACTGCGAATATGTGTGATCTAAATCGGAGGAGCAGTGAGAAGAGATCTTCCTGGATATTGGGACCTACCATGAGTATATCGTTCAACGAATTCCCGTTGGATGTTTTCGCTGAAGCGTCAAAAACTGTACGAAGTTTAGTTGTTAGACTAGATTGTTTAATTACGGCATGGTGAGGCAAAAAATAACCATCGCAAATCGATGCAGATTTGTCCTCCGACATATGGTCCAATTCCGAGTATTCTCGCATAAATTCGATATATTTATCCCTTAATTCAGGGTTCCTACCTAACGATCGTTCTAAAGAATGGAATCGTTTGAGTACTTGGGAGTATGACTCACCGAGTCCGATTGAATCTTCCTTGAACGGAAGTTTAACGATATAACGACCGGTTTCGGAATCGCGGCGCGTATTTTCTTGGAAATGATTTTCGCATGCTTTTTCTTCGCGAGATTTGAGCCTTTCGTTAGGGCCATTTTCAATTTCCCAAAATTCACAAATTTTCTTGTTTAATAAATTGAATGATAAATTGCACTTTGCGACAGTTGGAAATGCTACACCAGGAGTTTTTCCACCCAAAATCCATCCGAAATGAGTTTTTTGAAGAGTTACGTTACCATTTTCTAAATAAATCTGTCCGACACAGAGTAATTTCAAGAATATTTCAGCACCGATCAGAATGTCTATTTCTGATGGTTTGTTAAACTCAGGATGAGCAAGATGGATATTGGGAGGAATTTTCAACTCCATCCTATTCAATGGTTCACTTGGTGTCTGATTATTTACCTCCGGTGTTATGAGAAATGTCAGATCAGTCGAATATTTGTTTAATCGGGATTGTATAGTTGTCCTCGTTATTTTGCTTACAGTAGAGGTCATTTGATTCATGCCGCCGAGAGGAATCTCAATTTCACGTTGATTCAGACCTAATTTCTCTGCTAGTTTCTCAGTCGTGAAATGCACCTGAGACCCGTTGTCTAACAGAGCCCTACACGCGTGAGGAATCCCCTTGTTATCTAATATGTTAATACTAGCAGTTGACAATAAAACTTGAGACGGTAGGGAGTTATGCAAATTTGCGTGATTGGTCTGAAAAGTTTTTTGATTTTTATTTTCCGAATGGAGAATAGTGTGATGTTTATGGCACAAGTCTTGCAAGCTGTGGCGTTACAGTTTTCGACGGTATGATTGGGCCTAAGACAATTGCAACACAGATTTAGGCTCTTTATCAAATTCCATCGTTCCTGTAAGTTAGACTTCAGTAGTTTCTCGCAATTTTGAGTGAAGTGTGACTCCTTGCATATATAGCAGTATGTGCGAGTATGAATTGCATAAGACGAATGTCGTTGGACGTTCGGTTAAGATTTTATTGGCCGATTGCCGCTGTGTAATTTATTTTCGCTACGCGGTACATTTTTTTTACTCCTCTTTTCTACAAGGGGTTTGTTAGATTCCAAAATCCTTTCACGACTATGTAAAAACTCAAGTAGCTGTTCCATAGACGGAGAGGGGTTCGAGCTTACGTGTTCCTTCCACTTCAATAGCGTTTGAGGATCCAATTTTGATACGATCGCATATATGGGAAAGGCTTCAAGAAATGGTCTGTTTAATGCTTCTAACGCGCGGTAATGTTTAGTTACGTTGTTTAATAATTCACCGAGAGAGAACGCCGATGTGTTCTGGCAATTCGGTAACTCAAAGAATGATTTGATATGGTTATTGATAACAAATGTCGGATCATCATAACTTTTTTGCAGGATATTCCATGCGACTTGATAATTCGCATCAGTAGTCTGAAGCGATTCGATTTTATCCGCTGCCCTTCGCGTTAGGCAGGACCGCAGATAAATGAGTTTTTAAGAATTAGTAAACCTTTGATCATTTTCTACTGAAGATTTGAACACGTCACTAAAACCCGGCCACTGCTCATACGAGCCACTGAAGGTTGCTAAGCTCAGAGCTGGTAATTTGATATTAATTGCGTTAGCGACTGATTGTTGCGCACCGATATTTAAACCTGCCATATTAGTTTGTAGCTGATTAATATTCAAGGAATTATTTGACATTGATGCATTATTCGTAATAGGGGAATCTGACGAAGAATCTGTGTCTATTTTAATGAGAATAGCTTGTGCTTTAGCCGAGAGAGCGGAGAGTTTCTCTTCGAAATCCGCGCGCTGTGCGTATTCGTTATCAATTTCATCATCAGAGACAATTTCTTCTAATTCAGACTGAATTTTCTCGAAATTCTCAGAGATCAACGCTACATCTTTTACTTTACCCTTTAATTCAATTAGGTCAATTTCCGCGATTGATTTTTTAAGAAATTTTTCTAGAACGGTTGATTTTGTTTTCAAAGCACCTCTGAGTCGATGCAATTGTGTGATACGCTTTTCTGTGCTAGCCATTTTTACAACTGAGATAGAATGCTAGGGATGATAAGGGGTTGATCACTTTACAAATCAATATGATAGATGACTCAATAATAGGCATGCGAGACTCACCGTTCTGGAACTCAGGAACGAACACTTCACAGATTTGACGAAATCAAGTATAAGATATAGAACATATAAATGATCCACAAAAACACTTATAAGAACAGAAAAAAGAAAAAAACACACATTCACAGAAAAAACACAACTGAAAATACAGGTTTTCAGCACAAGTCACTGAAGTTAATTTGTTTACTCGATGACACTTGTTAATTGATGACACACGTTGACTCGACGACTCGATGATACTCGGTGACTTGATGACACTGAATGATACTCGTTAACTCGATGACACTTGTTAATTGATGACACACGTTGACTCGACGACTCGATGATACTCGGTGACTTGATGACACTGGATGATACTCGTTAACTCGATGACCCATGATGATAGATATTGACTCGTTAAATCATCACTCGCTCTCTACCACATTTAGGATTGAAAGATTTTGATCGTTGAATCTTTCTTTCTTGATCTCGTTATGTTCAGATATGTCGAGATCCAATAAAGTGGTGCTGAATCTGCTAGTCGTTATAAACATCAATGAATTTTGTATGTTAATTCATTGCTCGTTCTTGATATTGATACTCGTTCAAAACGATTGATAAGGTGATATTCATCCAGAAGAGGCTGGATCCGGCTCGAAGGACCAAAATGTTGAGTCCATTGAACCATCGATAGCCCAGAAGTTTCGTTGTCCAAGGGAATAGATCAACTTTCTCGATTATTTTGTAGATTGATAGTAGAGATGATAATTATTGATACTTGGATAGGATAAGTTTTCTCCGAATGATTGTTAGATTGAATAATAGACGGAGTTTGTTAATAACCATCTTTTAATAAGGTATAATTGTATAAAGAATGATATTCGTTATCGATTTTATAGTAGAGTGTATCCGGTAATGTCTCTATTGCAACTGAAGATGCAGATTCGTCCTAAAAGGTACATAGTTTCGGTATCTGTTCCAAACTGGAAGGGATGAAGCACAAAAGTAGGGGTAAGAATGCAAGGTAGCCAAAATCTGAAATCGCAGATGCTGTCCAATCCTAAAATTGTAAGTGGTGTCCCGACGGTCAGACTAGACGTAGGCGTGGTACTGAGGCTATTGTTCAAAAACTCATTAGGACTCAGGCTCGAAAGGTTTGGCATAGAAATGCGTAAGAATACAAATTCATAAAATCGAAGATACAACAAGAACAAATTCTATAGGTTAACAGAGGTGTTTACAGGCTCTATATAATCCTTGCTAACATATCTCCCAAACTCAAACCTAAATACTCAATTCTTGGATCAGCTCTATACAGTAATATATTACAAATTCTTGAATAAGGATACAGATCTCAACATATATATATATAGATGATACACTTTTTTGTACATTAACCCTTTGTGGTTTTAATATTACCACCTTTCAGGAAAATAAGTTGTAGAAGGAGAGAGAGATTCTTTTCTCCTCTTTCGATACTTTCTGTGAAAGTGGGCGTTCTCAAAATTGATCCTCTTTTCATCTGCGCGTCACACACATGAACTTCTTGTCTTTTATTTCATTTGTAATTACCTTGGAAGAGAAATAGATTGCGTCTAACAAGAAGAGCGGCAGTACCTCCAAAAAAACCTCCTCTTCTCTATTTTTCTTTCTGGGTAATTATAAATCAAAGTTTTTCTCAGGAATTCCCTCTCTCGTTTTGAGATTCGAGAGAAGGATATTTCTCCGTGATGTTCTTCACGGTATTCCGTTTCTTTTTCGCACTAGGCATTAAACGGATTGTTGTGTATTTGAAAATTGTGCAAACAAACTCGCCGGGCGTGTTCCCTTCTCAAATTAGGAGTTTTACGTCCGCACGACACTAATAGAATTGACGAACTATTAAAGAACCGATCCCGAACCGCAGGCGGGCGATTATAACTTCGACTTTTTTTGGAGAAAGATACCGAGAGAAGAACTGTTTGCTGGTACGTTCTTCCTCAGACTGCGATTTTGTTTTAGCTCATCGGCTAGTGGTAAACTCGTTCGATGGGGATTTTTGATGATTTGGAAGTTGAATGTACGGAAAGATGGAATTTTCTGACTAATATTCACTGCAATATTCGCCCAAATTGATTGAACGCTTTTTATAGCTGTTGTCAGCAATTTGGCAATTCGAAGTCACATTTACGTGTGACAGGAATATTTGCAAAAGGATTTTTGCAATAGATTTTTGTGCAATAGAATTCTTGTGATAGAATCCACTGAATTAAATAAATTCGTTTTTTAGGTTTCCTTGCCTTAAGTTGACAATTAGGAAATGCCTTAGTTATTTTTATTCAGCATTTTATGCATATTGGTATTCCATTAAAACGTATGGCAGTGTTTACCATCAGTCAGCTTAATTGGAAAGTTGTGAAATTGGATGCGAAGAAACGAAGGAGGAACATTGAATTTAACCCACAAGTCGGCAAGCGCATACGTGTGTGTGACAATGCCCCACGTTTATAGAAAAGCGAAAGATCGGGTTGCAAGTTGTGTATGTGAGCACAACTTTTCTTCCGTTTTCTTCTCTCTTTCCTTCTACGTCCTTTCTTTGTAAAATCGCTTACTTCCTATCATTATATTTATAAGTAATAGCTTCTAGATGTTGACAATTAATGTTGGCATGCTTTTTTGACTTTTGTAATGAAGCATCTATAAATTTTTAGGTTTAGAATAATTAAATTTATTTATACAGAAGACGTGAGAAATCACGAGGCATCGTCGGATTACTCAGTGCATGAAGAATATGCATGTATCCGCGTATACTCATTTAGCTGGACTTTAAATTTGATTGGTGTGCGTACATGTTAGCGTACGATTAAGCTTATGCGTCTCTCTCTTATTCTCTTCTTCTATATCTCTATCCTTTATATGACATTTCATCGCTACTCGGATACATTCATATCTACAACCACTAATGAAGTTTTAATTCTGAATTGGATACCTGGACACCCGTTCTATTCCTGCTTTTAACCATACTTTTATTTCATTTATTTTTATAATTCATTTTTCTTGAATTTACGCATGTAACACCGCGACCACCCCGGCGGCGTGAGATGTAAAGTCGCGGAACAGAAGACTTAAGGTGCATGCTTTTGTTCATGTGCAAAACTTTACGCGTCCCGATATCAAGGGATCTGAGCTCGTCCTTCGTCCATGGAACCACTCCAAATGAATAGAGAACTACTGGGACGGCAAGCATGTTCGTTGGAGATACTTTGTTCTTAGCCGACAGCTCGGAAGACCAAACCTGCCGGATGAGACGTTTGTATCTGCTTCGGAGAGTATCCTTTATAGAAGTCACGTCCTGAATGCGGCTCTGTGGCACGCACAGGTATGTATAGATCTCTCCAGCGCTAAGGTGCCGTCTAGCGCTTCTGTCGACGAGCTCAGGGTCTTCGGGGATGCCATTAAGTTTTCCTTTCTTCAAATGAACCGTTGCGCATTTCTCTAACCCGAACTCCATTTCAATCTCTTGAGTTTACCCTTTGACAACTTTTAGAGCTTGATGTAGTTTCTCTTTATTTCTAGCATAGATCTTGAGATCGTCCATGTAAAATACATGAGTGACCTCATGCTTTCGACCTCCAGGTTTGCCACAGAGGTACCCTTCGGAATGGCGAAGTGCGAGAGGCAATGGCAATAATGTGAGGCAAAAGTGAAGAGGGATCATGGAGTCGCCCTGAAACACACACCTCTCTGAAAGGTGATATATATATATATATATATATATATATATATTCGGTTCGGTTAGGTTCCTTGGGAATCGAACCGAAGGGCCTATGACAAAGCCACCGAACGCGTCCTCGGGTTGCGGATAGAGGGTCCCTGTACCAAGGGTTTCTGCTGAATATGGTTACAATAATTAATAAGCAGTCGCGGACAATTGTCCAGGGATGGTCCCGAAGGAATAGCCCCCAAGCGAAGACGTGAGAACCGTGCTCCCGACAATGGGTCGGACAACAATGCCGACAGTTGGGGGAGCCAATCAAGACGGAGTCAGTGCGATTGACCGGCGGAATCTTGTTACTTTTAAGTGGACAGATCAATTCAATGACGGCCTGCTGGAGTGCTACGATGCCAGTATGATCCCTGAACGAGAAGGTTACATGAAGCGACTGCATGCTCTGTGGTGCGAGAAACATCCAGAGCTCTCAGACTTTTCGCAACAACGTCTGCGAAACCATGCCGAGAACCTCCGGAAAAGAGGTTATGTAAGCGGAGTGCCTACTCAACAGCATCCAGAACAAGCCGGCAATAGAGAAAGAGAGGCGACACTGAGACCAACCGCGAACAGGCATCCAATAGAGGAAGAACGATGCTTCAGGACCCGCAGAAACATCAACATTCAGGTTTCTCCCAAGCCCAAAGATCTGATTGAATTGGATGATGAACTTCGTGAAAATTTTTCCGAAGAATCCGACCTCTGGACTATCAGTTGTGGTGTGTACAATGCAGCGAGAACTTTGGCAGATGCAAGCCGTGAAACAAAACCAACGGTTGATCATAAGACCAAAAGAAGAATGCGTCAACTCAGCACAACGATAGGCTGGGCTAGTCAGTACGCGTCCCGCATTCAGTGTGTGATTGACTACATAACATCTGGCAGGACTTTCACTGCCAAGGTTCGACGGTTCGCGCGCGAGCTGCGGATCCGTTATCACACAATAAACAAATCACAGCTAATGACCATCAAACAGCATATTGTTGACAGAATACGAATACTATCTAACGCTAGGAGAAGTCTAGAGTGGAGAGAGAGGTGGGTCCGAGAAACTCAACATTTTTCATCTGATCCATCTAAACTCTTCCAAGACCCTCAAGAAGACTCAAAGAAGTTTCCTTCAACCCGCCAGCATCTGGCCCGAATTTTCACCTCATATCTAAAGTCGGAAGAGCCTATTCCGGAGTGGTTGGTGGAAGGGCGCACAGTGCTCCTGCCTAAGACGGGCAGCTTAGCTGACCCTAAGGATTACAATTGAACCACCTGTGTGGCGAGAGATGTATGAAGAACGTGGCTCGAAGAAAGGCGTAGCAGGATGTCGGGAGAACCTGCTCATCGATAGATGTGTCTGTAAAGAAGCAGCATCCTATCAACAATCTCTATCGATGGCCTGGATAGATTACCGAAAAGCTTTTGATTCAACCTCCCATAGACTTATCATCTGTCTGTTGGAAAGCTTAAAGGTTCATACACACATCGTGAGATGCATAGAGAGACTAATGCCGCTTTGGAAAACCAGATTTACCATCTTATCTGGAAAAAATCGTGTGATCACTAACAGTATCACCTTTCAGAGAGGTGTGTTTTAGGCACTGATATATATAATACACTGGATGCAGGATTCAATGGAAAACGCGTGTGCCTACTTGAAGGCCTCGGAGCCGCCATTTATCAGGGTTGTTTTGGTTCTGGATCATTCGGGACGGATCGGGATATGCGGGAGATTCAAATTTAATATGGAAGAGAACTAAAAAATATTAATAAAATCATGTAAAATTTAGTTTATTATCAATGTGCGAATTGACTAAAACTAGGAAACTAAACAAAAGTTAATAAAAAGTAATTTCATAAATAAAAATAATCAAACAGTACAAAAAAAGAAAAGTCGATGGTATTTTGAATTGGTGGAATACACATTTTGCAAACACGTGGTTTAGAATATTGATTTTTTTTCTCTTGAAAGTTATAATGAAACTTTGAAGTTTTTGCAAGTGAACAATATAATAATTGTGATATCCTAAAAATCGATATACGTTAGAATTGTCAAACACTTATTGGAACCTTTAAGATCTACCAATTTGTACAAAATAATTTTTCTGCGGATAAAAAAAGTGGTGTGAAATTGTAAATATATGACTGATGTGTATTATAATTACTAAATGAATTTAAATTATAATATAAATAATAATAAATAAAAAGAGTAAAAGGAATAAAACTCTTGTGGTACGTGCGTAAGTGAAATAATTATTCATATTAATATTATGCCAATAATATTATGCAATTCACGAATACGAACTTTGAATTAATGTTCAATGAAAGTGAACATAGAAAAAAGTATGAGGTATAAATATATAAGATAGAAATATATATTGTAAAAAAACATCACGTTCGTCCTAAACTACGACCCAAGACAGATTTATGTGTAAACATCTTCGGTATACGTTAACTGAAATCGAAATCTTACACAAAGCAAATAATAACTCACGCGCATGTAGGAGTATAAAAATTTATTTCTCATATATGTAATGTCGTGCAAAAGTTTCTGGACATCTATTTTCCAATAGGTTGAACAACCACCCTAGTTTTAATCATAATAGATTGTAGATTTTCTCTCATTTATTACATAAAGGTGATAAAAGTACCCGTTTTATGGGCATAAATGAAAGCCAGTATGTGTTAATTTTATTAGAAGTTGTTTGAAAAAACAAACAAATGTTAATGTTTCCGGAAAATATCAATATATTCGAAATTGATAAGTTCTTTAAATTAATCTTAGGTTTTTATTGCATCGAAGGAAAAATTCTAGAAATATCTTATCAAGTCACTTAAATAATTAAGAAAATTATCTTTAAAACTAGTGCAATGAGATGAAAAAATGTTAATTGCTTTTTGATTTATTAACATTCTTCGGAAACATTAAGATTTGTTTGTTTTTTTAAATAACTTCTAATGAAATTAATATATTGCTTTCAATTTAAGACCATTAGGCGTATAATTTTATCAGATTTCGTTTAGTAATTGGGAGTAACTTTAGAGTTGAATATTTTTAAAACTAGAGTGCTTTTATAAAGTATTGAAAAATATAGGTCTAGAAACTTTTGCATAGTAGTGTATTACATTCTCTTATAAACTATCCAATTTAGGTATATTCTATTTCTGTAAAATTAAAATCTATCACTTATATCCCGAAAACAATAATTTTCCAGGATTTTAAGAAAAATATAATTCTTAAATAAATAATAATTGTTTGAGTAATTAAAAATTATTCACAAAATACTTGGAAACTGGTCCCTTGACAATTAAAAATAATACTTGTAAACAAAATCCAAAGAATACCGTTTTTAGTATGAATTTAATAGGAAACTGCTATTTTGCACTTTTTGGGTCACTTTCCAAGCACAATAACAGTGGCTTGAAAGGGGCTGGGGAGTCAAAATTAAAACTTACTGGGTGGAAATTATTCTTTAAACATGCGTTAAGAGGTTTTAATACTTTAATTCACAAAAAGTTTATAACAAGTAGCTCTTTCTTCCATTTTTTTTTTTGAAAATCAAGCTTTTCCCATTTAAACCCTCATGTTAATTTCAAAGGCTCGGGGGCACGGGTTAACTTTGACAAAAAAAGAGAACAAGAAAAATGTTCAGTTGATAAACTGTAAATATAAATTAATTATATATTTTTAAAATTGAACTATAGTTCGACTTTTAACAATAAAATAATAATAAAATTGATTTTATAAGCCGATTATGAATCTGTTCATAATTAAATAATTTATAGATTTTTACGTTAAAAATTGAACTATTTTATTTCGAAAGCCTTGGTAATTAATGGAATGTTTGCATCTAATTGAAACTTCAAAATCTTTTTTCATTTTTCAAAAACATTGTTAAACATTTTTTTCCCAATATTTAACAATATTTGATTGTTTATTTAAAATAAGAAATTATAAATCAAACATTGAAAAATAAACTAAATAAAATTGAATTATTTAAAATAAAACAAACCTCGAATTGTTCAAATTTCAGGGTGCTGAATGTAAACTTTAAAATTTGCATTGTTTCATTTCTTATAATTTTTAATTTGTAAATGACATTTTTCAATTTATATTTCTCAAGAAAAAACTTATAATCACTAAATTGTACTGCTTATAGTTCAAATAGCTTGAAAATTATATAATTTTGAACACTTACAAATTTCTCTGAAAGAACTCTGTACACGCTTTGAGGTTCGCTATATCTGTTATAATAAATTTAACATAAGAAAGTTAAAATGAAGTATTGAAAAATAAACATATTGAAATGGAATTACTGAAAATAATATAAGCCTCGAATCATTAAAATTCCGGAGTGCTGAATAAAAAAATATAACTGAAAATCTCACCATCCTCATGATAACATTAGCACCTTTGACACAAATTTGTCACTAGTGACATAACCTATGAGTGTGTATTCCGCCAATTTAAAATACCATCGACTTTCTTTTTTTTGTACTGTTCGATCATTTTTAAATATGTAATTACTTTTTATTAAGTTCTACATGATTTTATTAGTAGTTTTGAGTTCTATTCCAAATTAAATTTGAATATCCCGCATATCCCGATCTGTCCCGAATGATCACGAACCAAAACAACCCTGATAAATGGCGGCTCCGAGGCCTTCAAGTAGGCACAGATCGTTCCATTGAATCCTGCATCCAGTGTATTATATATATCAGTGGTTTTAGGGCGACACCAAGAGCCCTCTTCTCTTTTGCCTCACATTATTGCCACTATCTCTCGCAATTCGCCATTCCGAAGGGTACCTCTGCGGCAAACCTTGAAATCGAAAGCAGAAGGTAACTCATGTATTTTACATGGATCATCTTAAGATCTATGCTAGAAATCAAGTGAAAATACATCTAGCTCTAAAAATTGTCAAAGAGTACACTCAAGAGATTGGAATGGATTTCGGGTTAGAGAAATGCGCCAAGGTTAATTTGAAAAAAGGAAAAATTGACGGCATCCCCGAAGATCCGGAACTCGTTGACAGAAGCGCTATGCGACACCTTTGCGCTGGAGAGATCTATACATACCTGGGCATGCCACAAAGCCGCATTCAGGACGTAACATCTATAAAGGATACTCTCCGATGCAGATACAAACGTCTTCTCCGACAGATATGATCTTCCGAACTGTCGGCGAGGAACAAAGTATCTGCAAGGAGCATGCTTGCCGTCCGAGTAGTACTCTATTCATTTGGAGTAGTTCCATGGACGAAGGACGAGCTCAGATCCCTCGATATCGGGTCCCGAAAGGTTATGCACATGAACAAAAGCATGCACCTTAAGTCTTCTGTTCCACGACTTTACATCTCACGCCGTCAAGGTGGTCGTGGAATACTGAATCTTGAATGTCTTCACAACAGGATTATTCTGGGTACAGCACATATTGTCGCAAATGGACAAGATCCTCTTCTTAAAAGGGTCAGAAAACACGAAGAAGTAGGCAAAGGGGCGTTTCTTTACAAAGCAGCAGAATAGGCTGCTGAAACACTCGGCCTTGACTTCAATATCAGGGGTGAGCAAAATGCATCAAATCTTTTCCATCTTGAATACTCACTCCTGAAGGCTCGGATTAAGAAAGCACAGGAGAAAAACTTGCGCGAAGAGCTCCTCGACAAGAAGATGCAAGGCATCTTCCACAGAAATGTAGGAGGTCAGTCGATGTCGTATGAGCTGACGTTTGCTTTCCTTAGGTCACCCGGATTGAAGTCGGGCACAGAGGGCTTCACTTTGGCATGTCAACATGGTGTCATTTCCACTCTAGCATACCGTCGCCACATTTTGAGCCAAGATATTCCCGATGATAGCTGCAGAGCGTGACATGAACACGCCGAGCATCTAGGACACATACTATCTAGTTGTCCAGCTCATGCGGGAACAACCTACATCCAATGGCACAATGCGGCACTGAGAGTTGATGAATAAACGCGAGAAATAAAAGTGAACTACTCTTTATTTAAGATCGTAAGAGAACATTAAATTGTCGTGCACATAGTAACGAGCGAACTGAACAGTCAAAAAGGGCGGTCAGCCTACATCGCAACGCACACACAATCAGGGCCGTAGCAGCACTAGGCTCCCCAGAATCAGGGGCATACAATTGAATATAACATATTGGGAGCACGATATCATATGCACGTAAATTATACTTAATACTCCCACTCATTTCGTGCATGTAACACTAAACAAACACACAAACAAACCAAAAAAAAAAAATCAGAATATCAGAGAAATCGCTCAAAGTTGTGCAATTTGAATAAAGAACAAATATTATGGTTTACAAACACAGAAGAAAAATCTGAAATACCTCAAAATCTTAGTTAGAAATCGCGCATACCAAGTAAGGTGCGAATCTTTTGATACACAGACTTTGGTAGCGCTTTGGTAAAAATGTCACCTTGTAGCTCCGAGGTTGAAACGTACTTCACATCAAGCACACCACTCTCAAATTTCTCTCTCACAAAGTGATACGCTACATCGATATGCTTTGTACGTTTGTGAAACACAGGGTTTTTAATCAACTTAATAGCACTTTGATTGTCTATAAACAACGTAGTAGCACTTGTTAAATTTTCACCGATTTCAGACAACAATTGCCTCAAGCACACCACTTCTTTCGCTGCACTCGATGCTGCCACGTACTCAGCCTCTGTCGTGGAGAGAGAGACTGATTTCTGTCGCTGACAATTCCAAGTAACTGGACCACTGCACATTTTGAAGACATAACCGGTTGTAGACTTTCTGGTGTCCTGATCTCCTGCATAGTCAGCATCCGAGTAGCCAATCAAATCGTCGTTTTTGTCATTTCTCTCGTACATTATTCTGAAATTCTTTGTCTCCTTCAGATATTTAAATACACGCTTCACTGCGTTCCAATGAATAGAACCATAATTGTTTTGAAATCTACTCAATAAGTTCACAGAGAACTGGATATCTGGTCGAGTAGTGAGAGCAGCAAACATCAGCGACCTAATCGCTTCACGGTATGGTACCTTACCCATTAGATCTTTATCCCTGCCGTCAGCTGATAACAAAACATGTGGATCAGCTGGTATGCTGATCGGATTGGCATCTTCAAGATGAAAAGTCTTCAGCAGTCGATCGATGTAGCTGGCTCCCGAAATAAAGATTTGACCATTCTCTTCTTATCTTTTGATTTCCATCCCCAAATAAAGGCCAGGTTCACTGACAGTCACTTGGAAGACACGTTCCAGCTCATCGACAACTTTCCTCAAGGTCGTTTCACTCTGTCCCAGAAGGAGTCCGTCATCTACGTAAAACACCATTATGACAGTGCTTCCCTGGAAGTCACCCACATAGACATAACATATTGGGAGCACGATATCATATGCACGTAAATTATACTTAATAAGAGTGCTTTATTGCCATCTATGTCACTCTTACGTCATTAGCCCAAATGCCTCTCCGCTAAATGCTCCTAGAGAAATAGAGTCCATTGTCGAAAATGAGAAGTGCCGCATATATTGGAACTTCATATTCTCGACAATTGTTTCTGTTGCGCACTCGAGGCCTGACATGGTTCTTCTTGACTTAGAGAAACGAACCATGTTCGTTATCGAATTTTCGGCACCAGCGGACAAAAACGTCACAGCGAAGGAGAAAGAAAAGAAAGAAAGGTATAAAGACCTTTCTTAAAAAAAACGTCGCGACGGTTATACCCGGAATATTGTTTCAAGCTAATCGTCCTGATCATCGGCGCTCTTGGAGGTGCCAAGGTTTCACTTGTGAATAGCCTAAAAAGCATCCCTGCGTGTCAACAAAATGCTGAGACACTTGCAGGGAGAATTTAGAAGGCGGTCGTCCTTGAGTCGCTCCGTGTCCTCAGGGTGCACGAGACTTTCGCCGGATCATCGTATTGAATTCGCGCAGATATATATATCTTTCTTGGTTCCTTGGAAATCGAACCGAAGCTTCTATGACAAAGCTACCGAACGCGTCCTCAGGTTGCGGATAGAGGGTCCCTGTACCAAGGGTTTCTGCTGAATATGGTTACAATAATTAATAAGCAGTCGCGGACAGTTGTCCAGGGATGGTCCCGAAGGAATAACCCCTAAGCGAAGGCGTTAGAACCGTGGTGATAGCTGATTGACACCTGGGTGAGGTCTCTCAAACGGTGACCTGAGATCCCTGCACGTGGGGCTCTACAAGGATGGACGAACCCTTTTCCTAGCATCTCGTAGGAAGAACAATGAAACCACCAATACACCAAAATGTTGTAGATGCGGTTCAAAACAAGCGAACGCGCAGAGCACCCGACAATGGGTCGGACAACAATGCCGATCATCCTAGAGTTCGGGGTGCTGAAAGTAATTTAGATGGAAATACGACGACGAATCGGCCAAACACCCACATTGAGTGAACGGATCAACTTGAGAATGACGTGCTAGAGTGCTACGATGCCAGCATTATCCCTGCTCGCGGAGGCTTTATGGCGCATATGCACACTCTGTGATGCCAGAAACACCCAGAGCTTCAGCACGTTTCCCATCAGTCTTTGCGAAATCAAGCCGACTACCCCCGGAAAAATGGATATGTACGCGGAGCGCTTCCCCAACCGCTGCTTGATCAAGCTGCAGACGAAGATGAAGCGACATTAGGACCAACCGCAGAAAGCAGTCACCTTCTGAAAGATGATCGCAATTTCAGTACAAGGAGGAACATCAACATCCAAGTTCCTCTTAAACCCCAAGACCTGGCTGAAATGGATGCCTCCCTTCGTGGAGATATCTCGCAAGAATCCGACCTCTGGACAATCAATTGCTCACTTTATGGTGCTGCGAGAGCTTCGGCTGATTCAAATCGGAGGCTAAAACTGACGATGGATCAAAAGACCAGAAGACACTTGCATCAACTGAGCAAGAAAATTGGATGGGCAAGACAGAATGCGTCCCGTGTTCAGTGTGTGATTGAATACATAGCATCTGGTAGACCGTTCACGGATAGGGTTCGAAGGTTCGCCCAAGAACTAAGGATCTTGAGTCACACTAAACAAGTCATAACTGCTGATAATCAAGCAGCATATTTTTGAAAAAATACGGCTGTTATCTGACGCAAGGAGGAGAATACAGAAGAGGGAGAGATGGAACAGGGAGAATAAACAGTTTCTCGCTGACCCATCGCGCCTCTTCAGCGACCTCCCTGTTTTTGTAAAAAATGCACCCAAGCCCAAGGAGAGAGGTGTACAAGATCCCGAAAAGCAGGAAGAACTTTTCCGCTGCTGTACCAGATTGTATCAAGAACTTTTGGTGGAAGAAGTTTACTTTTGTGCACCAACATTTGGCCCGCATATTCACCTAATATTTAAAGTCGGAGACGCCCATTCCGCAGTGGCTGGTGCTAGGACGCACTATACTCCTATCGAAAAAAGGCAACTTGTCCAAACCAGAGAATTACAGGCCAATAACTTGTTTGAACACACTGTATAAGATCTTTACAGCTGTCCTAAACAACAGGATTGTTCGACGAATTGAGCGCGTGTGGCGAGACATGTACGAACAACGTGGCTCGAAAAAAGGTGTAGCAGCCTGTCGAGAGAACCTGCTAACTGACAGGTGTGTCTGTAAAGACGCTGCAGCCCATCAGCGCGTCCTGTCAATGGCCTGGATTGACTACCTGAAAGCTTTCGATTCAACCTCTCATAGACTTATCATCTGTCTGTTGGGAAGCTTGAAGGTACATCCACACGTAGTGAGATGCATAGAGAAGATACCTCTTTGGAAAACTAGTTTATCCATCTCATCTAGAAATTATCGTCTGACAACGAACAACGTCACCTTCCAGAGGGGTGTTTTTCAGGGTGATACCATGAGCACTTTGTTTTTTTGCATCACACTTCTGCCTCTATATCTCGCACTATGAAATTCTTCTGGATACCTCTGTGGCGACACTAACCAGCGCGAGTATAATGTCACTCATGTATTTTATATGGATTACCCGAAGATCTATGCCTCTGGTAAAAGCAAACTTCAAACTGCTATAAATGTCGTCAAGAACTACACAGGAGAGATTGGGATGGTCTTTGGTTTGGTCGAGTGTGCACGTCGAAATGTCGACGTGCACAGATGGTACCCTTGCAACAGTTAACGTGCACAGATGTGAGACTCCCAACTGTGCACGTAGAAATTTAGATGTGCACAGATGGTACCTTAGCAAAAGTTCACGCGCACAGATGGGAGACTCCCAACTGTGTACGTGGACAGGTAGAAGACTCCCAACTGTGCACTTATCCATTGATACGTTCAGGTTATCAAGACACAAGTCGACGTGCACAGATGGGAGACTCCGAACTGTGCACGTTTAAATTAATACTATGAGATTTTCAACTGACAAGTCCACGTGCATGGATGGGACACTTTTAACTGTGCACGTGCAAAGATGGGAGACTCCCGAAATTGTACGACTGAATTAATGCAATCAGATTTTTCACTTAGAAGTATTAAAATCATCAATTTCACTTAAAATGTGTACGGATGGTACCCTTCCAACTGTGCACGTTTCGATTAATAAAATCATTTGTCATCCAAAAGTGCACGTTCGCGGATGGTATCTTCCCAACTGTGCGCGCCTGGATTGATACTATATTTTTTCGAATAAAAGTTCACGTGCACATTTGGCACCCTCCCATCTGCGCCCATTCCAATTATTACGATGAGAATCTTCATTTGAAAGTCCACGTGCACGATGGTACCCTTCCAACCGTGCACGTCTCGATTAATGCAGTCATTCTTTACCTATAAGTCCACGTGCACGGATGGTACCCTCTCAGCTGTGAACGTCTTATTTAATACAATTAATACAATTAGATTTTTCATTCAAAAGTCCAAATGCACAGATGGTATTCTTCCAACTATACACATCTCGAATTATAAGATTAGACTTTTCATTTAAAATTCACTTGCAAAGATGGTATTCTCAAAACTGTGCACGTTTCGATTAATGCAAATACTCCTAACCTATTATATGTATAAGTCCACATGCACAGGTGGTATCCTCCCAACTGTGTACGCCTCAGTTACTGCGATCATATTTTCAACTTCAAAGTCCACGTTCTAATAGAAGTAATCTTTTTTTCACCAAACATGGATTTTCACCCATTTCTAAATCAAAATGGATATAAATAAAAAGAAAAATCTTCTACAGAAACATGAGTTGGATAAAAGAGATTAGTTTAAGCCATTTCCCAAATTTGTCAGTTACGCTATTAATTAAAATAAAATTCCTTACTATTTTCGGATGCCAATCATTTCGAAAGTAGTTTTTCTCAATGAACAACTATCACCGATGTGATTCACAAAGTTGATTCTTCAAAGAATTTTTCGTGGCAAAAAATTGTATTGTTTAAAAATAGTCCTTTTCCCCAGGTCGTCATTCTTGCATTCTGAATTCTCAAAAATGTTTTTTCAATACATTCAATCTTCCACTTTAACAATTTTGCAAGAAAAATTGAATCGGAATATTTTGCATAACAATGCAAATTCATTGAACTGTACGCTTCTCCGAAAACACGCCACCCGTAAGTAAAAAATTATTTTCTCATAAGCTGTTAGTATCTAGGGATTTCAGTAGAGGCAATCTTCAAGGTTTTTCATTTAAAAAAAATTGAGTACTATAATCTTTTCACTCACTTCTTACCTGGAAGCAAAAATTCAAGCCAACCTGTTCCAAATATTTCAATTTTCATTTTATTATTTTGTTATATTCTCACTTTCAGAAAATCAATAAATTAAATCTAAGAAATGGCTAATTTCTTTAAATAATCTATTATCAATGTAATATTACAAGCTTATACTTTTTTATTTTAAGTAGACTCGCGCTTTTCGGTACATGCGCAGTTGATAAGTCGGGGTCCGTTATAATCACTGGTATCACAGAGCAGCGAATCCCAATAAAACCTCAATCATGATGGAAGTTGTATGTTTAAAAATTGTTTCTTGAATTTAAATCGAAGATTGGTCGATCAGGACTGAATCTTTTTTTTTGTGAAGTGAAGGACTAAGAGAATCTTGAAACGCAGTAAAATGACTATTTCGGAGGCATAAAAAAAGATCAAATTTAGTACTTAACTTTTTTGAATTCGTCTCCTTCAGCCCCCTGGCTCTTTACTCAGAATAAACGGAGTCATAGTGCCCTTAGATTTGACTATGGCCGCAGGTGGCGCTGATAGTCCATAAGGCAATAATTTAAAAACGTACATGGAGGGAAACGTGGAAATTCAATATTCTCCAAATGAAAACTATTTGATCAAATTTTCTTCTATGAGACATTAATCTAGAAACTTTCAAATATTTTATAAAGCAATGCTCACTACAAAAAAGGATGAAATGTTCGCGTTTTTAAGGGAATTCCGCTTTGATGTATAGCGGGAAGTTCAAATCAAAGTTTCATATAATGCAATGATATCAATATTTACTGTTATTATTAAGATTAAATATTATATTACTATCATAACATTATTATTCACGAAGAATAAATCAAGTACATTTTCATTTGAATATTTCTTAAAATGATAAAACAAAAATACCAGAATTAAATCCAAAAGTATATATGGACTAACTAACTATTATAGAATTTAAATGATAATAATTCATTTTTAGTCAATCTTCAAATTTTCAATTCATTCTCGTACTATTTGTTCCGTAGTTGAAACACAGGTCGAGTACTAAACCTTTTCTGGTAATAAATATTGATTTACAAAGTATTTCAATCTTTCTAGATCAACGGCTGCTGAAAAAATTGGATAAAATAGTTTCTATTATCGATAAATTTAATTTTTACGTTTTTTTCATGCATTTTATTAAATTCTGACAGGAGGCTAAGGTGGGGTTCCGATTTCCTTTAATCTAGTTGATCGAATCAGAGAGTGGCGACTGTCGATAATCGAGAATTCGGAAGTTCTTGATTACCGAGTATTGACCCTCTTGTTCTGACACATAAGAAGGAAAGAGATAGTTGCAGTAGATTGCTTCAAAACGATCAACATCTGTGTTTAATTGCATACACATTGTATTATGTATTAATTGTGACGTGTACAGTTGGGAGGGTACAATCTGTACACGTGGAATTGTAAGTTAAAAATCTGATCATATCAATTGAGACGTGCACATTTGGGAGGGTACCATCTGTACACGTAGACTTAAAAGTTGAAAACCTGAGCCCATTAATGAAAACGTGCACGGTTAGGAGGGTACAATCTGTGTACGTAGACATTTGAATGAAAAGTCAGATCCTATCAATTGATATGCGCACAGTTGTGAGTCTCCTATGTGTACACGCGGACTTGTAAGTTAAGCATGGCATCTTATTAATTGATACGTGCACAGTTCGGAGGGTACCATCTGGGTACGTGGACTTACACAAATGTCTAATCCTACTGATTGATGCGTGCACAGTTGGGAGTCTCCCAAGTGTGCACGTGCACAGTTGGCGGTCTCCCATCCTTGCACGTGTACAGTTGGGAGTCTCCCATCTGTGCACGTGCACAGCTGGGAGTATCTCATCCATGCATGTGGACTTGTCAGTTGAAAATCTCATAGTATTAATCTAAACGTGCACATCTGGGAGTGTCCCAACTGTGCACGTGAACTGTTGCTAAGGTACCATCTGCGCACGTCTAAATTTCGTCGGACTCTTGCGAGATATCTCCACAAAGGGAGGCATCTATTTTAGCCAGATCTTGGGGCTTAAGAGGAACTTGCATGTTGATGTTCCTCCTTGTACTGAAATTGCGATCATCTTCCAGAAGGTGCCTGCTTTCTGCGATTGGTCTTAATGTCGTTTTATCTTCGTCTGCAGCTTGTTCAAGCAGCGGTTGAGGACGCGCTCTGCGTACATATCCATTTTTCCGGAGGTAGTCGGCTTGATTTCGCAAAGACTGATGTGAAACGTGTTGAAGCTCTGGTTGTTTTGTGGCACCACAGAGTATGCATACGCGCCATGAAGCCTTCGCGAACAGGGATAATACTGGCATCGTAGCAGTGTAGCAAGTCATTCTTAAGTTGATTTGTCCACTCAATGTGGGCGTTTCGCCGGTTCGTCGTCGTGTTTCCATCTAAATTATTTTCAGCACCCCAAACTCTAGGATGATCGGCATTGTTTGCCGATCCATTGTCGGGTGCTCTGCGCGATCGATCGTTTTGAACCGCATCTACAACATTTTGGTGGTTTGATGGTTTCATTGTTGTTCCCACGAGCAGTTAGGGAAAGGGTTCGTCCATCCTTGTAGAGCCCCGCGTGCAAGGATAAGGTTGATACTCTGAGACGTCGCCCGGTATCCCAGAGTCACCGTTAAAGACACCTCACCCAGGTGCCATGCAGCTTTCGGCATGGTTCTCACACCTTCGCTTAGGGGTTATTCCTTCGGGACCATCCCTGGACAATTCTCCGCGACTGCTTATTAATTATTGTAACCATATTCAGCAGAAACCCTTGGTACAGGGACCCTCTATCCGCAACCCGAGGACGCGTTCGGTGGCTTTGTCATAGGCCCTTCGGTTCGATTCCCAAGGAACCTAACCGAACCGAATATATATATATATATATATATATATATATATATATGTATATATATCACCTTTCAGAGAGGTGTGTTTCAGGGCGACTGCATGAGCCCGCTTCTCTTTTGCCTCACATTATTGCCACTGTCCCTCTCACTTTGCCATTCCGAAGGGTACCTCTGTGGCAAACCTGGAGAACGAAAGCATGAGGTCACTCATGTATTTTGCATGGACGATATCAAGAACTATGCTAGAAATAAAGAGAAACTACATCAAGATCTAAAAATTGTCAAAGGGTACACTCAAGAGATTGAAATGGAGTTCGGGTTAGAGAAATGCGCAACGGTTCATTCGAAGAAAGGAAAACTTAATGGCATCCTCGAAGACCCTGAGCTCGTCGACAGAAGCGCTATACGACACCTTAGCGCTGGAGAGATCTATACATACCTGGGCGTGCCACAGAGCCGCATTCAGTACGTGACATCTATAAAGGATACTCTCCGAAGCAGATACAAACGTCTCATCCGGCAGGTTTGGTCTTCCGAACTGTCGGCTAAGAACAAAGTATCTGCAACGAACATGCTTGCCGTCCCGGCAGTTCTCTATTCATTTAGAGTGGTTCCATGGACGAAGGACGAGCTCAGATCCCTTGATATTGGGACGCGTAAGGTTTTGCACATGAACAAAAGCATGCACCTTAAGTCTTCTGTTCCGCGACTTTACATCTCACGCCGCTGGGGTGGTCGCGGAATATTGAATCTTGAATGTCTTCACAACAGGATTATTCTGGGTACAGCACATATAGCTGCAAATGGAAAAGACCCTCTTCTTAAAATGGTCAGGAAACATGAACAAGCGGGCAAAGGAGCGTTTTTGTACAAAGCAGCGGAGGAGGCTGCTGAGACACTTGGCCTTGAATTAAATACCGGGGGTGCGCAAAATGCATTAAATCTTATCCGTCTTGAATACTCACTCCTGAAGGCCCGGGTCATGAAAGCACAGGAGAAAAACTTCCGCGAAGAGCTCCTTGACAAGAAGATGCACCCGAATCAAAGTCTTGCCTCGCTGGTTATTTTAATTGTTCCTTACCTTGACTTAATCGAATAACTAGCTACTGTAAAAGATCTCCAAATAATTCATAGGGCGGAAAAATTGATTCCAGACCAGGATTCGAATCCAAGCGGCTGGTGATTTCATAAGCACACGCTGCTAACGGACAGGTAGACATCAAATGTGCAACATGGATGAGACCAAGTACGAAAATTCTACTTGATATTTCTCGTGATTGACCCCTCCCCCCCCACCCCCCGATTTTTCCGTGTTCCGGAAAAAGAAATTTCCTAGTTATTTTCTAGTTCGTCAGCATTGAAATGTACTCCTGGGCTTTTGAAGTTAGCATGAAGTTTTAAATGGGAAAAGCTTGGTTTTCGACACAATGAAAAATAGCAGTACTTGTTATAAGATTTTTGTAACTTAAAGTTTGGTGACCTGTTGAAGAAGATTTGAGAAATAATTTCCATCCACTAACTTTCAATTCTGATCTTACCAAACCCCTTACATTGTGCACGGAAAATGTCCCAAAAAATGAAAAATATTAGTTTTATGTCAAATTCTTGCTAAAGAGGGTATTTTAAAAATTTTCAATATCTAAATTATTTATTTATATTTGATAAGCTACATGTTTCAAAGTATTTTTAACTGAGTTTCAATTATACAGGGTGTCCCACCACCTATGAACATGCCGGTACTGGGCGATAGAGAACAAAAAAAGAAACAGAAAAGTCCTCTGGCAAAATTTGATCTGGGCCTCAGTTTGGGCACAGTAAAGCTTCAAAGCTGGGCATAATGAACCAATCAGAGTCGAGCTCTGGCAACCACTTGTTTGTCTCATAAGTGGTAGAATAGTGTGCGTGCTAGCGGTTTACTTCAGCTGCCGCAAAAATTTCACATCGTTGATCTTTGATTGTTTCTACAAGACGCGAAATTCAAGCCTTTAAATTTTTTTAAATTCTTAGTTGTTCTTGCAAACTTTTATTACCGTCCTTAAAATAACATAACATTTGCTCAACCTAAAAAAGATGAAATTCAATTTAATACAGAACTTTCCTGACATTTCATGTAAGAAAACCAACAAAGATTTTTAAAATTCAGAAGACCAAACGAACTTTTGTTCTTCAAAATTAATGTACAAGTCTAAGATGAGAAAAAACATTTCAAACCTAAAAAAGAAATTCTCTTTGATATCTGCGATATGTAATTCTTTGCGATTCATTACAGTAATTTTTGTTACATTCATTGTAACAAACTTAAACAAAATTAAAAATGGAAAGTCCAAACAAACTTTTGAACTTTAAAATTATCCAACAAGTATAAGATAAGAAAACACATTTTTAAAAACAAAAGTAATCGTTTTGCATGCGATGCAAATTTTTGATACATTTATTATTACAAAAACAATGAAGGAATCTAAAGTTGCGGAAATTACTTTTGGAGGTTCAAAATGTGTTTTCGAATTTTGAAGGAGTTGGTTAAAAAAAAAAGTACGTTTCGTTTCCCGAGCTTTAAATTCTTTGTTTAGTTTTGTTACATTAAATGTAACAAAAATTGTGTAGAGAGTTGCGAAGAACTACTTTTGAGGATTTAAATATGAATTTCTTATCTTGGACTTGTTTATTTATTTTCTGAAACAAAAGTTTGATTGGTTTTTCCGGATTCAATTTTTTGTTGGTTTTGTTACAATAAATGTAACAAAAAGTTCGCTATGAATCTCAAAGAATTACTTTCGTTTGGTACAAAATGTGTCTCTTATTTTAGAGTTGTTACTTCAGTTTAAAGAAGAAAAGTTCGTTTCGTTTCCGCAGCTTTAGATTTCTTTATTGTTTTTGCAATAATAAATGTATCAAAAATTTGCAACGAGTCGCAAAGAACTACTTTCGTTTGGTACAAAATGTGTCTCTTATTTTAGCGTTGTTAGTTCAGTTTAAATAACAAAAGTTCGTTTCGTTTCCGCACCTTTAGATTTCTTTATTGTTTTTGTGATAATAAATGTATCAAAAATTTGCAACGAATCGCAAAGAATTACTTTTGGGGGCCAAAAATGTGTTTTTTTTTATCATAGACTTTTGTTGGTTAGTTTTGAAGAACAAAAGTTTGTTTGGATTTCCCATTTTTAATTTTTTTAAATTTGTCACAATGAATGTAACAAAAAAATTTGTAATGAATCGCAATGAATTCACTAGCGCAGACTTGTTAATTAATTTTCAATAAGAAAAATTTGTTTTATTTTTCCGAGTTTTAAGTTACTTTGTTGGTTATATAAAAAAAATGTAACAAAATGTCAGGAAAGTTCTGTATTAAATTGAAATTCATTTTTTTTAAGTTGATCAAATGTTATGTTATTTTAAGGACGGTAATAAACGTTTGCAAGAGCAACTAAGAATTTAAGAAAGTTAATGGCTTGAATTTCGCCTCTTCTAGAAATAATCAAAGATCAACGATGTGAAATTTTTGCGGGAGCTGAGGTGAACCGCCAGCACGTACGCTATCTTAACACTTATGAGACAAGCAAGTGGTTGCTGAAGCTCGATTTTGATTGGATCATTATGCCCAACTTTGAAGCTTTACTCTGACCAAACTAAGGCCCAGATCAAATTTTGCCAGAGGACTTTTCTAAACAATTAGTTTAAACGATAGTCGGTAGTAGTCTGATAGTAGTCTCAGCTATGGTTCGGATATGTGCAGCGAGACGTACGCAAGATACTTTCAGAGTTTGTAGAACTGGCATGTTTGTGACGGAAGTGAGAACATGTTTAGTGACAGGTGGTGAAAGGATTTTACGGAATTTGTGTGGAAAGTGTGAGTGGAGTGTGAGGGTGGAAGTCCAGGAGGAGAGTAGGGTTGTGTGGGGTGAATTGGGGAGATAAAAAGTAATTTTCAGCGTAGGTGTAAGGTGGTATTTAATTAGATTGAGAAAGTGAGGTTAGGTTAGCATGAAATCGGAGGAGTTTGTGGCCAGGAGTCTTGGTCCTCTTCAGGGGCAACGGTGGTTCTAGAAATGTTGGGGGATGTTGAGAGGAAGGGATGTCTGCAGGGGCTGTGAGGAATTAAAAAGAAGGGAAATAGAGAGAAGATTTGGCGGTAATAGATGACAGCATTTCGTCGTGCCACGACGGACAACAGCGCGTGGTTCGTTGTCGAGTGGCGCGTCGGGGAGAGGGAGGGAGGCGAACGGTGAGAACGAAGGAAGCGAAAAGGCGAGGGAGAGAGCTACGAGCGCAAGTGACGGGGAGGATCACTTGAAGAGGAAGAGAGACAGCCAAGTGAGTCAGGCCTAAAGCGAGGTAGAAAGTCCGTTTAAAAAAAGAGGGAGAACTCTTAGGACCCCCACCCCTCCCCAAAAATGGTGCAAAATTCAGAGAAGGAGGATCTCGGGATACTGATAGGCGAGATCACGGGGCTGAGGGAGGACGTAAGGAGGACTAAGGAGCAGATGGAAGGAATGAGGGAGGACTTGAGAATCAGAGATGAGAAATGAGAAAAGGAGGTGAAAGAGCTGATGGAGAGAGTAGAAGGGCTAGAGAGGGAAAAGAAGGAAAAAGAAGTTAAAATGAAGTAGATGGAAGAGCAAATTAGGGTGTGGAAGGAAGGGAGTCCCTTTCAAAACAGGGCGAACGTCCCGCTCAACGACCACATCTAATGGTTCAGTGGCTTGATGTTCAATGTCAAATCAAGCAGCTGCATAAAAAACACCATCATACTGTAGTTCTTCGCTGCGTGGATAGTGAGAATTCAAACCTCTATGTAAGACAGGGGTACTTTTTGCAGAATCAAGTATGCATTGGTCAGTTGTCTGAATAGGGTTGTCATATGACTGGTTTTCGGCCGTAGGTAGTGATAGGGTTTCTTTTGGCTATGCAAAAGGCGAGAGGCGGCATAGGAAAAAGTAGCTTGCGCCTTGGACTGCTGTATACACTATGTCTTCATTTATTTAATATCATTCACTTGTTGTGCAGAATCAAGATGACTTCTACTTGTCAAAATTGCCTAAAACTCTATTCACGAGTCGACGCGACGCCTTGAAAAGGCATCAGATTTACTCATGCAAGAAAGCAAAAAATCTTCCCGTGAACGCGACAGGGTATGATCAAAGTAACTATCATGAATTTTCTTCCTTGAAGTCAACAAAATCTCAATAAACCACAAAAATTAATAACAGCAATGAACAAAATGATAATAGTAAGGGCAGTAGCAGCAATAGTACAGTAGTGACAAAACTGCAGGAAGTCTTAAAACGAAAATGTGGCTCTCTTAGTGAAAATGCTGAATATTATGATGTGTTTGAGTCTTTCACGACTAAGAGAACAGAAGGAGAATTAGGTTGCAGTAGATGCGAAGCAGGATGATATGGACGAGAGAGATGGATATCAAGATGAAGATGAGAAGGATGAGGATCAAGAATAAGTGTTGGGGATACTGATTTCATCACTACAATGATCTTAATATACATGAGTATACACGAAGATCTTAATTTGATCATTATATTGATGCTATCAACGTTGTTTTCGTCGGCATCGTGTCCCAATAAAGATGTACGCATCGTCCTCAGCTGTGCGGTGGCACCGCACATCGGGCTCGTCGGCTTTCGACATCCTGGTTGGGGGTGAATAGTTGGACTGCCTCTGACTCCTGCTGGTTTGTTCCCTCGAGTAATATTTCGCTTCGTGGCCCAACCAAGATGCTACGCATCGTCCTCATCAGCACGGCGATGTCGCGCAAGGGTATCGTTGGTCTTCGAACATCTTGGTTGGGCATAGTCGAATCTGGCTTCGTACTCCTTCCTCCCCCTAACTGCATGCATCGTCCTCATCAGCGGATCGGGAGTCACGCATCAGGCTCGTCGGCCTTCGGCAGCTTAGGGCTTGTATGGTGAACCTTCCGGTTCATCTTCCTCGATGATCATTGCTCCAGCGCTGTTGCCATCGTTCCGTGGTGGCTGCCCTGGTTTCGTCTTTCGCTTTAGCTTTGGTCGCGTCAGGTCTCCCCATATTTAAGCTCCGCAAAGTATTATGAACTGAGCCACTGACACTAGCAGTCTGCGCTTGCTGGGTCTCGGGCCACTTACGTTGAACATGAGTCTACTGAGTGCCGTCGTGATGCCTGCTGCCTTATCTGCTGCCTGTTTCATTTGTTCAAGAAAGGACAAGCCTGTTGTCCATGTAGATGCCCAGATGCTTCATGGTTGCCTTCGTTGTGACCACTGTCGATCCTGCTTCCATCGGTATCTGCATGGGGATTTATTTTTTCGTGACTAGGACGAGCTCGGTTTTCTCCGTGGCCAGGCCCAGCCCGTGATCATTCATCCATTTACCCACGCGTCTCATGACCTGATTGAGCTTCCACTGCAATTCCTACGTTGTTTTTGCAGCAATTACAGCAAGTATATTGTCCGCATACCCCGGAAGCTATGCATCATCCGGCATCTCTAATCTTAGGATGTCATCATAAAAGATGTTTCACAAATCGGGGCAGAGGATTGAGCCTTGAGCAGCTTCGGCTGTGATTTGCTTCTTGCTTAGGTCCTCTGTGGTGTATATTAAGATTCTATCGAAAAGATAGTCTCTCAATTGACGCATGAGGTATTTAGGTGTTTCGAAGCCCTCCAATGCCTCGATCATCTCGGTCCACCTAGCCGAGTTGAACGCATTTCTCATATCCAGTGTTGCCAGTAGCACGATTATCTTGGGGTAGCGGCTTTTATCTTCCACTCTAACAATAGTGTTCATCACTTCTTGGACTGCGTGGATTGTAGAACGTCCCTTCCTGAATCCGTGCTGTCTTCCGGAGAGATCTCGCGCCGCTTGAACAGTCGCCAGCAGGCGAGACTTCATAGGTTTCTCTATTAGCTTCCCAGTGGTATTCAAAATACACAGTGGTCTGTACGCCTATGGGGAATTCATATCTTCTTTTCCTTCGCTGATGAGAACTAAGCGTTGCACTTTCCACTGTTTGTGGAATATGCTAGCTCTCAAACAGCAGTTCATCATATTCAGCAGTATCTCTGGACAAACACGTGCTACTACTTTTAAAACCTCCGCTGGTATCCCTTTGGGTCCTGACGCCTTTTTGTACTGGAGAGAAGTCGCGGCTGTTACTAATTCCTCCTTGCTGAAGATTGGTATCTCTTGTAGAGGGGTCCTGTAACTATTCTTCTCTCTGACTGGATGTGTCGGAAAGAGTACGTCGACGATGTCTAATTCCTCGCGCAGCTTCCCCCAGCTCTGGCTCTTGTTTCTTTTTATAGCCTTGCCTAGTTCCTTCTTGTCTAGTTTATATGCCTGCACGCCTGTTGCCCGCTTTCTAGTGGCTGTCCGTCTGCATCTTACACACACCCTTCGGGGGTTGGCAATTTCTTTATTCCACCAGAATGCGGCATCCCCATTTATGTGCCCCTTCTTTCGAGGCATCGAAACTTCACAGGTCTGGTTTATGATTTGCATGGTGGCTTCCACAATTCCTTCTGCCCCCATATCAGATATCGCCATAAGGCTGTTATGTCCTTCGGTTACCGCCAGGGATAGTTTTTTTATGTCCATTTTTGACACATTCCATCCTTTGCCCTTGCTGTGATGTGTCCTGACTCCTAGGCTTCCTCTTGTGTGAACTGTATATACTGATTTTCGCTCCCAGTTTAGTCGTCGAGGATATCCCAGTTCGCTATAAGTGGGGCCACGCCACTTCTTTGGAAGGATCGTTTCCACGTTGCTGGCTCATCTGAAAGTTGGCCTTTGGCCGGTTTTCATGACAAGCAGGTCCCGTCCCGCACCCAAGTCCAAGATGCGCTTCCCTCGCGAGTCACCTTTGTTCTTAAACCAGACGTGCCTGTATACAGAGCCATAGCTTTCAATCGGGAGTCCCCTTGGATTCCACACACATTGGATTTTGTTGCTAGTGGGGATGGTTATTAAGCTTGGGATATCTTTCTTAGGATTTGTTACAGGAATTTGGGCATTTTGTGCTTCTAGCGATTGGTTAGAATTGATAGTTTCTAATGGAATTTCTTCAAATTGTAATGATTGTGGGTTTTCTTCCATCGAATAGCAGGTGGGAGGACCTCCTGGTAACTACCAAGCTTCAGAGTCATAATTTGGGGTCATGCGTAGGGCTTCCAGCATGTCAGTGCCTAAAATTCCTACAGATTTTAATCTTGGGACTAACCTGAGCATAACATGTTTTATGTGTTCGCCGACTCTAATGGGGATTATTACTTTCCCAATTATGTCGACCGTTCCGCCGTTCGCGGCCATTCATTTTTGTGAGACATGTTCAAAAATTGAAAATATGGAATCCTGAATTTTTTGTAGTATTTCCTTGCCTACGTAAGAATGTTTGGCACCTGTATTCACTAGAACTTGAAATAAATTGCCTTCGAACTTTGTCATTAGATGAAAACGTGGTTCCGTTGTTCCATCTTTACCCGAATTTAAAAATTCTAGCTTTTCGGTACTAGGTTGGATTATTTGTGGTCCTAACACCCTCCCTTCCAGTTTCCCAGGTTATACGCATAATATAAGCGTTCTCTTTTAAAATGGCCCGTCAAACCACAATGATAACAATTCGAATTATTTGTGTTTGGTTTGCGTTTGTGTTATTATTCTGTTTTTTGTCCGAGTTTGAACTAGATTTATTTTGTACTTTTTTGTGGGCATCGTTGTCTGGTTTTTGATTTCTATTCCAAACATTTGATTTTTGGGAATTTTGTTTATTGTTATCATCACCTGAATTATTTTCCGTTTTTCTGTGGAGAATTTAATCATTGGGTTACTTTGACCTTGAATTAAACCCAATGTCATTTGGTTGAGCATTGGTAAAAGTTGGTTGTAAGGGTTAAATGGATATCGTGGTCTATTGTTTGTGAATCTAGTTTGAAAATTTGTTTGAAATCCAGGTTTGAAACCAGGTGGAGATCTAGGTCTGAAATTTTGTTCATATTGATTCGGGAAAGGTAGGAATGGAAATCCAAATGGCGAAAATGGAAATCTCTCTTTACATTGGTTTTTGCCCTGATTATTTTGACTTTGGTTTTCGTTTTGGTTATCCTTTTGATCATTTTTATTTTGCCTCAAATCTTTCGATCTCCGTTACGGTTATTACGCTTTTGTTCATTTGTGTCCTAAATCTTAGGTTCGGTAATTTGTGAAACTTGCCCTCGAATTTTTTATTGGGCTAGCTCAGTTTCCCATTCTTTACCCAAGTCTTCTAATTGCTTAAAAGTTTAAAAGGCGTTTTGCTTAATATACATTTTGTATTCAATTCTAAGGTTCTCATAGGTTCGACGTAATTTCCATTTGCGACTTTTTTTTTATACAGTTCGGTCAAAAGTTTTCTAATTTCCGTTAAATATGAGTGGATGTCTTGGTTTATTTTTTGGTTAAAAATTTAATTTTTTGTTTTGTTTCTTACGTGAACCTTTCGTCGATGTAAGAATTTTTTAAATCTTCCGTAAAATCTGATGAATATCTCCATAAATTTTCATTTATTGCGCACCAATCTTTTGCATCTCCAATCAGTAGTGCCAGTTACTCATCATTTGGAATGGCGTTTGTATCATGGCAAACAAATAGGTTTAAATAGTTTCTGTCCTCTAATGGTTCCCTGTCGTCTATATATTGTAATCTTAAAATATTAATGTAGTGAAGGCTTTTTCCGGTTTTTGATGTCTTTATTTAAATATTGCCGACAATTTTGACTAAAAATAGAGTTAAAGTAAAAAATTTATATATATATATATATATATATATATATATATATATATATATATATTCGGTTTCGGTTTCGATTCCCTTGGAATAGAACCGAAAGGCTTATGACAAAGCCACCGAACGCGTCCTCGGGTTGCGGATAGAGGGTCCCCGTACCAAGGGTTTCTGCTGAATATGGTTACAATAATTAATAAGCAGTCGCGGACAATTGTCCAGGGATGGTCCCGAAGGAATAACCCCTAAGCGAAAGTGTGAGAACCGTGCCGAAAGCTGCATGGCACCTGGGTGAGGTGTCTTTAACGGTGACTCTGGGATACCGGGCGACGTCTCAGAGTATCAGCCTTATCCTTGCACGCGGGGCTCTACAAGGATTGACAAACCCTTTCCCTAGCTGCTCGTGGGAACAACAATGAAACCAACAAACCACCAAAATGTTGTCGATGCGGTTCAAAACGATCGAACGCGCAGTGCACCCGACAATGGATCGGCAAACAATGCCGATCATCCTAGAGTTCGGGGTGCTGAAAATAATTTAGATGGAAACACGACGACGAACCGGCGAAACGCCCACATTCAGTGGACGGATCAACTTAAGAATGACGTGCTTGACTGCTACGATGCCAGTATTATCCCTGTTCGCGGAGGCTTTATGGCGCGTATGCATACTCTGTGGTGCCAGAAACACCCAGAGCTCCAATGCGTTTCGCATCAGTCTTTGGGAAATCAAGCCGACTACCTCCGGAAAAATGGATATGTACGCGGAGCGCTTCCTCAACCGCAGCTTGAACAAGCTGCAGACGAAGATGAAACGACATTAAGACCAACCGCAGAAAGCAGGCACCTTCTGGAAGATGATCGCAATTTCAGTACAAGGAGGAACATCAACATGCAAATTCCTCTTAAGCCCCAAGATCTGGCTGAAATGGATGCCTCCATTCGTGGAGATATCTCGCAAGAGTCCGACCTCTGGACCATCAATTGCTCAGTTTATGGTGCTGCGAGAGCTTTGGCTGATTCAAATCGAGGGCTGAAACCGACGATGGATCAGAAGACCAGAAGACGGGTTCGAAAGTTCGCTCAAGAACTAAGGACCTTGAATCACACACTGAACAAGTCAAAGCTGCTGACAATCAAGCAGCATATTGTTGACAAAATAAGGCTGTTATCTGACGTAAGGAGGAGGATACAGAAGAGGGAGAGATGGAACAGGGAGAATCAACAGTTTCTTGCTGACCCATCACGCCTCTTCAGTGATCCCCCTGTTTTTGTAAAAAATCCACCCAAGCCCAAGGAGGTAGAGACTTTTTGGAGAGAGTTGTACAAGATCCCGAAAACACTAGAGTTGAAAGAAGATACTGACAATATCATCCGCTTCAAGGAGTTTTGCGACAGCCTCATAAAATCTTAGGAAGAGTGCCCATCAGTCACTGCCGAAGAGGTGAAAAAAGCACTTAGAGGCACGAAGAACTTTTCCGGTGCTGGACCAGATTGTATTAAGAACTTTTGGTGGAAGAAGTTTACTTTTATACACCTACATTTGGCCCGCATATTCACCTCATATATAAAGTTGGAGACGCCCATTCCGCAATGGCTGGTGTTAGGACGCACTATACTCCTACCGAAAAAAGGCAACTTGTCCAGACCAGAGAATTACAGGCCAATAACTTGTTTAAACACACTGTATAAGATCTTTACAGCTGTCCTAAACAACAGGATCGTTCGACGAATTGAGCCTGTATGGCGAGAGATGTACGAACAACGAGGCTCGAAAAAAGGTGTAGCAGGCTGTCGAGAGAACCTGCTAATTGACAGGTGTGTCTGTAAAGACGCTGCCGCCCATCGGCGCGTCCTGTCAATGGCCTGGATTGACTACCGGAAAGCTTTCGATTCAACCTCTCATAGACTTATCAGCTGTCTGTTGGAAAGCTTGAAGGTACATCCACACATAGTGAGATGCATAGAGAGACTGATGCCTCTTTGGAAAACTAGATTTACCATCTCATCTAGGAAACATCGTCTGACGACGAACAAGGTCACCTTCCAGAGGGGCGTCTTTCAAGGGGATAGTATGAGCCCTTTGCTTTTTTGCATCACACTTCTGCCTCTATCTCTCGCACTACGAAATTCTCCTGGATACCTCTGTGGCGACACTAATCAGTGTGAGCATAAGGTAACTCATGTATTTTATATGGATGACCTGAAGATCTATGCCGCTGGTAAAAGCAAACTTCAAACTGCTATAAATATCGTCAAGAACTACACAGGAGAGATTGGGATGGACTTTGGTTTGGACAAGTGTGCCAAAATTCATTTGAAGAAAGGAAAGATTACTGGCGTTCCCAAGGACCCTGAGCTTGTAGATATAAGTGTTATTAAACATCTTAACACTGAAGAGACCTATACATACCTGGGCGTGCCTCAAAGCCGCATTCAGGACGTAACATCAGTGAAGGAGTCTCTCCGAAGCAGATACAAGCATCTTCTTAGACAGATTTGGTCTTCCAATCTGTCGGCGTTGAACAAGGTATCTGCGACTAACATGCTTGCCGTCCCGGTTCTACTCTACTCGTTTGGGGTGGTTCAATGGACGAAGAACGAGCTTAAGGCCCTGGATGTCACCACGCGTAAGATCATGCATATGCATAAAAGCTTGCATATCAATTCGTCAGTTCCACTATTATACATTTCACGCCGTCAAGGCGGACGCGGACTTCTGAATCTCCAATGTCTTCATAACCGAATTGTTTTGAGTACAGCTTACATAGTTGCGAATGGCAGAGATCCTCTCCTAAAGATGGTCAGAAACCACGAGATGATTGGCGAAGGAGCGTTCCTTTACAAAGCCGCGGAGCAAGCTGCCGAGGCCCTTGGCCTGAATTTCAACATCAGAAGTGAGGAAAGTGCATTACTCCATCTAGATGCTTCACGTCTAAAAGCCGAAGTAAAGAAAGCAGAGGTTAGAAAATTTCACCAAGAGCTACTCGACAAGCATATGCACGGAAACTTTCACAGAAATGTAGAAAAACAGTCCTTGTCAAAGGAGCAAACTTTTGCTTTCCTCAAATCATCAGGGCTCAATTCAGGTACAGAGGGCTTCATTTTCGCATGCCAGGACGGTGTAATCTCCACATTAGCATACCGCGCCCGCATTTTATGTCAAGAAGTTCCCAGTGATAGGTGCAGAGCGTGTCATGCACACGCTGAGTACCTAGAACACATACTATCGGGGTGTCCGACCCACGCAGGAACAACGTATATCTATAGACATAATGCGGCCCTAAGAGTACTTTATTACCACCTTTGTCGCTCTTACGGTGTTGGTCGCGACCCCGCCCTGCCGAACGCTCCAAGGGATATAGAGTCAATTGTCCGAAACGAGAAGTGCCAGATTTTCTGGAACTACGATTTTCGGGCAGCAGTCTCCGTTGCGCACTCGAGGCCTGACATTGTTCTCCAAGACTTCGAGAAACGAACGATATTCGTGATCGAATTCTCGGCTCCGTCCGAATACAACATCACTGCAAAGGAGAAAGAAAAAGAGGAGAGGTATCAAGACCTTAAAAGAGAGCTGCAACGACTGTACCCAAAATATTCGGTACGAGTAATTGTCCTTGTGATAGGTGCTCTCGGAGGTGCTAAATTATCACTGGTTCTTAACCTTAAAGCCATACCCGCGTGCCAAAAATATGCCAAGGCACTTGCGAGATGGATGCAGAAAGCTGTCATCCTTGGGTCGCTTCGTGTCCTCAAGACACACGGGGGTTTCGCCGGCCTGTCTTTGTGATTTCGTCGTTCCCTGTGACCACCCATCTCACGGATGTGAGAAGTGGCCATAGGTGTATTTTACCGCGGTTCTACTGGGGGCTATTGACATTTTCTTTTTATATGGCAGTTGCTCTTAGTGGTACCCTGCGGTGGTTGTTTAACTTTTTTTTTAATTATATATATATATATACACGTTGTCCTAACCTTATTATTAGTTAATGGAAATTGAAAAAGTTTCTTGGTAGATTGTACATAGTTGTCAAGTATAAACTAATATTTTGAAATTTTTAAATTGGAGCGTTATAACCTCAAAATTCAATTAAATGTTTGTCTCGCCTAGAAGTAAAACATAGTTATGTGAATACTGTTTATGAAGAAAACATATATTTTAGCGTATCGTCTCTTTTTCCGGTTCACCATTTTATTGTTTTTCTAGACCTCTAGAAAAGTCTTCACAAAAAATCGTGGGGAAGACTGAATACCATATAAAAGATAGTTGTGATTTCAAAAATAAAATATATAAAATAAAATTTCCGAAAGACTTCATTATTATCTCTCTAGATATCGTGTCCATGTACACTAATATCTCATGGAATTTAATCAGAGGCCTTCTGAGGTCGTCAGTTGGAAGCCCACATTCAGCGCACTGATCTGCTAAGGAAATTAAGTGTATGTGTGTCCTAATTACTCGAAATCGATAAGCGACCACCAGCACAGGGATTAAGGCGCTTCCTCAAGCCTTATTTTTAGCCCATGTATTCTTTTGCGCATGAATCCCGCTAAACGGATGAATTGTTCGATGTAATATTTTAACCACATAATCTCAAGAGCATAATGCACAAAAAGAAAGTTTTTTTTTTTTGAAAAATGGTCTTGTTTTTTTTTATTTTCAATTAATCGAAAATGTGCTTCATTTTTGCGCCTGGAAAAGAGCAATCCGCCACCGGGAAAGTACCCCCGTTGAACCTAAAACAGGCGCTCTTCTAATCCATAAAAATTTGTCATAATTCACCGTGACGGTTCTCGAGCAAGCTGAACCCAGGGGGTCGCTCGTAAATCAACCAGCCCTTTCGATTGTTGCATCCTGACACGATTCGAGCTGCTAGAACGAAATTGATAATTATTAAAATATGCATAAATTGAATGTTTATATGCTGCATTAGGTTCATTACATAATTACGAGACGATCAAAAAAAGATAGAAAAAAATCGGTCAACCCATTCAATTTATGTTGTGAGTTTTGGTAATTTTGCATTTTATTCTCGATTTTATTTAAGATTACCTTCAATATTGAGAATATTGGCCGATTTACCTAGCACTTTTTTCCCATTTTTTGCAATTATATAATTTTCAAATTTTATCACCTAATAAAAATTTCATCCATCCATG
>CAKNXH010057578.1:112244-130926 GCA_932178445.1 Andricus quercusramuli | reverse complement strand
GTCCTCTGGAAAAATTTGATCTGGGCCTTAGTTTGGACACAGTAAAGCTTCAAAGTTGGGCATAATGAACCAATCAGAATGGAGCTTTGGCAACCACTTGTTTGTCTCATAAGTGTTAAAATAGTGTGCGTGCTAGCGGTTTACTTCAGCTGCCTCGAACATTTCACATCGTTGATCTTTGATTGTTTCTACAAGACGCGAAATTTAAGCCTTTAAATTTTTTTAAATTCTTAGTTGTTCTTGCAAGCTTTTATTAGCGTCCTTAAAATAACATAACATTTGCTCAACCTAAAACCCTGCCGATTAAACAGCACTGAAACGGCACTCAAACGGCACTGCCCTGTGCTGTTTCAGTGCTGCTCGTTTAAAGCTACTCAGATTTCAGTTCTAAATGCCTGCAGAAGTTCCCTTTATACCTGCAAATAGGCTACCAAGTAGACCAGCTGAAAGGGATTAAAAATTAGGAAGTAAAATTTGTAAAATTTTATAATTACCACTGCAAAAGTTAGAAATTCAGAATCTACAAGTTTAGATAATTTCAGATATCTAACTTTTTGTTTGAAAAGTTTAAAATTGGAATAAATATAATGTATCTCGTAAATGAAATGAGATACGCCAAAACAGACAACATTTTCGAATTCAACTTCAGAATAGTATATTAGTATATAATTTATAAGTATATAATATATATCATAAGAAAATTCATAAATTAAAAAAAGTGTTAATAATTTGAAGAAAATTTTAAAAAGGGATTCGGGTTGACGGCGACCAACTACTGTAAACCACTCTGCCTGTCCGGTACGTGACGAATACAATAGAACCATTATATGACCGTCGCATCACCCTCAGTGCCGTTTAGGTGCCCAAATCAGCAAAAACAGTCACTGAAACCGTAACGGCAGCCCAGTGCCGTTCGCCAGTGCCGTTTTAGTGCTGTTTCATCGTCAGGGAAAAGATGAATTTCAATTTAATACAGAACTTTCCTGACATTTCATGTATGAAAACCAACAAAGATGTTTAAAATTCAGTAGACCAAACGAACTTTTGTTCTTAAAAATTAATCTATAAGTCTAAGATGAGAAAAAACATTTCAAACCTCAAGAAGAAATTCTCTGTGATGTCTACGATATGTAATTCTTTGCGATTCATTACAGAAATTTTTGTTACATTCATTGTAACAAACTTAAACAAAATTAAAAATGGGAAATCCAAACAAACTTTTGAACTTTAAAATTAACCAACAAGTCTAAAATAAGAAAACACATTGTTAACACCAAAAGTAATCATTTTGCATGGGATGCAAATTTTTGATACATTTATTATTAAAAAAACAATAAAGAAATCTAAAGTTGCGGAAATTACTTTTGGAGGTTCAAAATGAGTTTTCGAATTTTGAACGAGTTGGTTATTAAAAAAAAAGTACGTTTCGTTTCCCGAGCTCTAAATTCTTTGTTTAGTTTTGTTACATTAAATGTAACAAAAATTGTGTAGAGAGTTGCGAAGAATTACTTTTGAGGATTTAAATATGAGTTTTCTTATCTTGGACTTGTTTATTTATTTTCTGGAACAAAAGTTTGATTGTTTCCGGTTTCAATTTTTTGTTGGTTTTGTTACAATAAATGTAACAAAAAGTTCACTATGAATATCAAAGAATTACTTTCGTTTGGTACAAAATGTGTCTCTTATTTTAGAGTTGTTACTTCAGTTTAAAGAAGAAAAGTTCGTTTCGTTTCCGCAGCTTTAGATTTCTTTATTGTTTTTATAATAATAAATGAATCAAAAATTTGCAACGAGTCGCAAAGAATCACTTTCGTTTGGTACAAAATGTGTCTTTTATTTTAGCGTTGCTAGTTAAGTTTAAAGAACAAAAGTTCGTTTCGTTTCCGCAGCTTTAGATTTCTTTATTGTTTCTGTAATAATAAATGTATCAAAAATTTGCAACGAATCGCAAAGAATTACTTTTGGGGGTCAAAAATGTGTTTTTTCATCTTAGACTTTTGTTGGTTAGTTTTAAAGAACAAAAGTTTGTTTGGATTTCCCATTTTTAATTTCTTTTAAATTTGTCACAATGAATGTAACAAAAAAATTTGTAATGAATCGCAAAGAATTCATTAGCGTAGACTTGTTAATTAATTTTCATTAAGAAAAGTTTGTTTTGTTTTTCCGAGTTTTAAGTTACTTTGTTGGTTTTATAAAAAAAATGTAACAAAATGTCAGGAAAGTTCTGTATTAAATTGAAATTCATTTTTTTTAGTTGAGCAAATGTTATGTTATTTTAAGGACGGTAATAAACGTTCGCAAGAGCAACTAAGCATTTAAAAAAGTTAAGGGCTTGAATTTCGCGTCTTCTAGAAACAATCAAAGATCAACGATGTGAAATTTTTGCGGGGGCTGAAGTGAACCGCCAGCACGTAAGCTATATTAACACTTATGAGACAAACAAGTGATTGCTGAAGCTCGATTCTGATTGGTTCCTTATGCCCAACTTTGAAGCTTTACTGTAACCAAACTGAGGCCCAAATCAAATTTTGCCAGAGGACTTTTCTGTTTCTTTGTTTGTCCTCTATCACCCAGTACCGGCATGTTCATAGGTGGTGGGACACCCTGTAGATAAGCTGATAATACTATAAATTTATTATAAAGTATAGTTTCGAAAAAAATATATATTTTTATCATTTTAGGTAGGGTTGCCTAATAAAAAATATTGTGCAAAGACCAATTGTGCAGTACACATGAATCGTCCAAAATTGTTTTTTATGAAGTAAAATATTTATTGCCTTGGGATTGGGCTATTTGTGGTATTAAGAATGTTAATAGTGGGAAAAAATTTGTTGAAGCCGCAATTAGAGAAAGTTTGTTTGCACCATTCATTTTTGATGAAAAAAGATATCGTGTTGCTGATCTTGCTGACGAAATTGTAGACGGAGGATTTAATTTATTTTTAAATTGAAACAAAGAAAATTTTTTTACTTTGTGGGTTGGCCCTGTTTTTAAAAAAAACATATTTTTCTTTTCAGTATTCTGAATTGAGCTTGTGCGCCGGTTTGGTTTGAGAAAAATATGAAGGAGTTGTATGTATATTTATTATACTCTCCCCTTTTTACGGGTGTGAGAGACTTCAAAAAACCATTACAAAGCTTCTCCTTCCAAGCATATTAACCTAACTTAACCTACTGCGGAAACGGAAGCCCTACGTCTACACTACTTCAACCTTTTTCCTATGCTACAGTCACAAAAAACTCCCTTTACCCCAACTGTCACCTTGACCAATTACACCTTCCAAAAATCAGTTTATTGTGTCTACCTCCTTTCCCTTTCTTCGCTCTCTTATCTTTACCTCTCACTTCTAGCAGTAACAAACAACGCCCTCCTCCTCCTAATCTGTCAAAAAACAATCATTTTTCCTTCCTTACCGCTTTTCACTCCCAGAGGTACATCACATCCTATCCCTCACTTCGATCCACTCTCATTCCACACATACTCTAACAATAACCACCAACCACCTTGCTCTGCTTTTCACTCAAGCTTTATCACCATTCTCTGCTTCTTCCTTCTCTTCTTTTTCTAGTGATTCTCTTCTTTCTCCTCTAGCCGAATCACGTCCATTCTGCCTTCCTTCTCGTTCTATTTCCATATTTGCCATTAACCTAGGAGGAAACGGAAACACTCCTTCAAACTTCTCGGTGACCTAATGTCAACCTTCGCATGACACCCAACCTGATTCTCGCCATACTCCCACTCCCTTCATATACATGGTGCCCCAGCACTTCTCCTTCTCACTACAACTCATCCACTCACAACTTTTTAATTCTTGCACCTCTGCACTCACGATCTTCGTCTCCTCTCACACCTTACTCCATTGCGCTGGTCCTCTTCTCTTCCTGTTCTCTCTCTGTCTTCTTCTCAATCGTGCCCATCACTATCATTTAGCCTTTCTGCTCTCTTCAATGCCAAATCGTCGCCCCCACTCTCGCCTCCATGAATCTCAGATCTGCTTCAACTCCCTCTTTTTATATCCTTTTCTTCTCTCTTCTTAGCCAATCTTGTATTTCCTCATCCCTCTCTGTCAAAACCTCTTCCATCCACAGCCCTGATCCTTTCAACTTTCCTTTAGCGTTCAGCAGATCCCTCTTGTTCTCCCACGTTCTTAATTGGAGCCGTATTCCACCATCTATCTTCTTCGAGTTCTCTGCTTTCGCCACGATTTTAGTATGTGCGAACAAGAGTCCCACCACGTTCGTCAGGTCGTTGTCCTCCTTCGAAAGACCTAGCACTTTCAAGTTTCTTCTCCTTTCCGCTCTCTCTTTCTTCTCCCTCTCCCACTCTTTCCCCGTCAGCTTCTTCGGTTGATTCCTCCACGTTCTATCCTCTTCTCCAGTTTCGCATCCCACTTCTCTTACTTCTCTTTCTTCCTTTTTGCCCTCCATTTTTTCGTCAAGTTTCTCCAACTAAGACACCAGTTTGTTGAGCGTTTCCCCAAAACTCCTCCTCTCTATATCCCTCTTGCTTCTCATTATTGCTCTTTCTATCTCCCATTCCATTTTCAGGTCCTCTATAAATTTGTCCTGCGTTGCTTCCAATCTTCCCAATGCTTTCTTCCACACTTTCACTGTCACATCCTCTGCTTCCCTCACTTTCTTCGCTTCGTCACCCTTTTCAGTTTGTCCGACCGTATGCTAGCACTTCTTTTACAATTCACACTTTTTCTTACACCGACTGACTCTCACTCAGCCGAGCTGATCTTCCAAACCCTCTCACCTTGTTCTCGTCACTACTCGAGTCAGACTCGTAACTCCAGGTTCCCACACTCTACACTAGACGGCACTAGCACTGCTCATTTCCTTCATAGGCCAGTCCGTAAAGCATATTGTGGTGTCAAAAATCCAAAGTGGGAGCGACAGTGATATTTGTGTATTGTTGATACCTGGGATGAACACCAGTATGTTTTCAACAGCAAATTCGCAAACGCAAGAAACTGCGCGCTGTTCAAAGTTTGCGAAATCATGTTTTTTTAAATTTGCGAGCAAAATATGAATTTTCGGGAAAAAATGTTCAATTATAAATAAAAGATATTAAAAAGATGTACAATTTGTTTAGTCGAACTTCTAGATCGGTTTATTTGTTTGCTTGGAAAAAAATCAAAACCGTAAAAATTGATCACTTTCTAATTTTGGCAATAATGCACGCATGTCCTTTAAAACCTGTGAAAATATGTATTTTAGTTAGGTGAAAGCTTGTGTAAAATTTCAGCTTGAAACAGTAAGTACTTTTACAGGGAATCTGTTTGTTGTTCACAGATTGTCTGTTTTTTCAGGTGCTGTACTTTTGAAAAAAAAGGTTGAAAAGTTTTGGTTTGACACATTATGGCGTCAGAGGAAAAAGTTCCTCCCGATAAGCCAGTGGTTAAATACTACAAATGTCATCCTAATACGCAAGTAAAAACAGTAGTGTGTATAATCTGTGAAAACAGCTATCACAGAAGTGAATTTGATAAATTAAATGATATCAAGTACATCGGAGAAACTCTAGTGATCTGTCCAGAGCATAATCATGGAAAACTAACCTCAAATTATGAAGCGGAGGAATTAGGTGAGTCATATAGATTTCTCATCGCTCAGATCAAATTGAAAAGTTCAGAAAATGTTAAGGCAGAATTATTGATGGAATTACAAAACAAAACTGCAGATCTATCAAATACAAACCTGCATAATACAACTATATTTGATCCTGATTCTGACTATGAGATGCTAAAACTCGAAGCTGCATTGCTGAAAACAATCAATAACGAATTAAACGAAAAAAATTGAACTTCAAAAAGACTTGCTTCAAACTCGGAGACAACTGATTGATAAATATAAAGAGAAAGAAGTTAACAAAGCATCCTACTTCGAAATCACAATGAACATCAAGCAGCAACCAATGAGAGTCCCTAAACTCATTGTCAAAGCTACCAGCAACGTCGAGGAGAACGGGGAAAAAATAGACATTAAGAGAAGAGTAACACAACAACTTATCAAGGATAAAAATATTCAAACAAAAAATCTTTATGTTAAAAATAATGCAGTTATTATTAATTGTGTGGATAGTGATAGTGCCACAGCAGCTGAACAGTTACTAAAAAAAAACTGAAAAATGTGTGTGAAGTGAAAACAGAAAAATTAAATAATTCAAAAATTAAAATAGTTGGAATTGAAAACTTATCAGGGATGAATGCAGAATGCATTGAAGATGATATAAACAGCAGAAATTGTTCACATTTTGAAAATAAGGGTAAAGTATTACACATGTATAATAATAAGGAGAAAAATCTCACAACAGTTCTCATGGAAGTCCCAGCAGATATTTATAAGTACATCAGGGAAAAAAGAAATAAAATACTGGTTGGCTACCAAAGCTGTAAAGTTTATGACTTAATAAACATCAGACCATGTTTACATTGCGGAGGTCTCGGACATAGCAACTCCAAGTGCAAAAATACTGTAACCTGCATAAAATGCTCAGGCAACCATAAAATAAATGAGTGTAATAATAACCAATTCAAATGCCCAAACTGCTCGTACAGTAATGAAAAGTACAAAATAAAATATAATACAAGTCATATAGCGTCAGATACAAGGTTATGTAAAATTTTGAAAAACAAGATAAAAAGATACATCAATTCAACAGATTATCTACTAAAACCTGAATTACCGACAGCGAGCATAGCAGGTATACAATATCAACGAGAAGAAGCAATCGACAGAACACCTTCTTACCAGCTACGCCAACAATCAGCTACAAAACACCAACGTCATACGTAAGAGCAACGCATCAACTTCCTAATGGCTCAACGTGCGAGGCATTCGCGCGCAAAGTGAATGACCGTCTTCAAAATGCATCACCTGCAAAAATCTCGTGAACGAAGCAACATATTCAGATGATTTTTTTTTTTAATTTGGGCTAACTTTTTGCGCTGATTAACAATCCTATATCAAAAGTTAGCAAACAGTAAATTTAATGCTTCAAATGTAAAGCTATTTTTGTGATTTTCCCTAATTGCACAATTTCTGAATTAATTGTGCCATTCAATAAGAATGGTATTTTATACATTTGAGGTATATTCCATCTTGTTCGAAAAAATGTTTATGAAATATAAAATTTATTGTTAGCCATATACAGGTCGTAACGTTTTATTAAAAATTGAGAAGTAAAGGACGGAACATATAACCAAATTATTTCTTCTTAAATATAGCGTATTTATTGAATACAATGGATATGGAGATACGAAACTAAAAACATGTTTGTATATATCTACTCTAGCGCCAGTTTGTGGAAAGCTGAAATTCGTCTTCTCTTTCGTCGCTTTGCAAATTTATCCAATGCGAAATACGTAAAGAAACCTATATCGGAAGAAATGTGTATATATTTCTAATGCACGCATGTTTTTCGCAATATAAAATTTGTTTTCGCTTGGATCTCCTTGCGTATTTCTTCAACACAAACAGTTGAAAGGTACGAATGTCAGGAGAAATGTGTACATTGAAAAATATGGACACAGCTAAAAGAGTAAAATACTAACAAATATAATGAAAAGAACAGAAATATATTTAAATTATTTCCTTTTTTTTATCAACATTAACAATAATACGGAAAATAAACTGAATATAAACTTGTTGCCTTTTAAGGTGCCTACTTTTTGCGTAAAGTATAAAATGAATTATAACTTATAAATCTGTAAGAAAATAATAGCGGTCGAATCAACGCTATATTCACATTTTGGTTTCAGCTATAAGAATGTCATTCATTACCCATAATACGAATAATGGAAGGAATATAAACAGATGCATACATGTAGTATATAAAATTAATACATGCAGATGAAATAACCAGTTTAAGTATCTAATCTACGCCTCTTTGAAACAATTAGGAAAGTCGAAAACAGTAACACAGTACTTGAGTACATTTGCACAAAATGTTGAAACTACATTTAAAGAACAAACAAAATTTTATTTTATGCACATTTCTTATAACATGATTAAATAAACTTAACAACAGTAAAACGCAGTTCACATTCAATGGAAGCTTTCGGGCTTCCCCCACTCCGCCGTCACGCAATGAGTTTCATGTTGTCCGCGAATTCACCGCGATGGCAAACCCTCAATTCGCACATGAAAATTCAGATAATTTCTCTGAAATTAGTTAAAGTCTTCATCTACATTTTCCTCAAATGTGAGCTCTCTACCATCAAAATTGGACATGCAGTAATTGTTAACAACAACTAAATTATCTTTTCTCCTGATCATCGTGGAGCTATTTTCCTTTTTGTTTCTTCATTCAGAACTCATAACTGAACATGGACTGAAAACTCAATTTTGAAAGACTAAAATCAAGGAAGTTATTCTATTTGTTTATAAGGAAAAAACGCCTTTTTCTGCTTTCGGCCGTTTTCGACCGACTTTAATCAGGGGGAAAAAATATCTGAGTATTGATTTGGGTACAGCAGATGTTGGAGATTAAAATTCTGCATTTTCATTGCTTTTCAACCTTTTTTTTCAAAAGTACAGCACCTGAAAAGCAGACAATCTGTGAACAACAAACAGATTTCCTGTAAAAGTATTTACTACTTCAAGCTGAAATTTTACACAAGCTTTCACCTTACTAAAATACATATTTTCATCACGCATGCACGGAATATGCCATATTTCACATCTGTTTTCCGTGCGCATTGTGACATATTGCGCATGCCGTGCGAACAGCGTGCGTTATACAATAATCGCACGCTGCTCCGTCTTTTAGAAGAAATATCGCACGTTCCACCGTGTTTTAGTCAGAAAAATCACACGCTTCGCCGTATTTTCACGAAACAAACGCAACTAACCTTCTACTAACTTCAACGTTATCATCTTCAAAATGTCAACAACAGTTTGTTTTGTGTCATGGATGCAAGAAGTAAGTATAAAGTAAGTATAATATGAATATTCCCCTCCAAGGACGAGAACTATTTTTTTTTTTCAAATTCATAATATTAATATTATCATTAAACTAAACAAATTATGTTTTTATTTAATTTAATTTCTCATGTGATGTATACGTCACACTAGTCCTTGGAGGGTTTATGCCCATACCAGGTTTCAGGTTAGGTGCGTTTGTTTTGAGAAAACACGGCCAACCCCCCGGCGATATTCCGCACTCGCTTCGCTCGTGCGGATAAAATACAAAGAATGCATATTCCTCACATTCGTGATGAAAAATAGTGTGTGCAACTCGTGTGGTATAGTTGCATATTCCGCCACTTGGGTGCTCATGGCGCACTCGCTGCGCTCGTGCGCCAACGGCGCCCGCGTGCGCAATATGCAACTATACCCCACTCGTTACACAATGTACTATTTCACAGATTTTAAAGGACCTGCGTGCATTATTGCCAAAATTAGAAAGTGATCAATTCTTCCGGTCTTGATTTTTTTCCAAGCAAACAAGTAAGCCGATCTCGAAGTTCGACCAATCAAATTGTCCATATTTTTAATATCTTTTATTTATAATTGAACATTTTTTCCCACAAATTCATATTTTGCTCGCAATCTTCAAAAAACATGATTTCGCAAACTTTGAACAGCGCGCAGTTTCTTGCGTTTGGGAATTTGCTGTTGAAAACATACTGGCCTTCATCCCAGGTATCAACAATACACAAATATCACTGTCGCTCCCAGTTTGGATTTTTGGCACCAAAACACTCTTTTTCATGCTTCATTGACTGGCCTATCAGCGTCCTTCCGGTCCGAACCTAACCTCTTTATTTCGGCCTGCCCTTTTTTCTTCGTCCACTTTTAACTTTTCCTTTTCACTTCTACTCTTACATTCACTTCCACTGGACCCAGACACCTTTCTCCACCTTCTGACTGCTTTTCTACACCTTTCCTTTCAGTTGAACTATTAATTATATCTTAATGAATAGAATATGTTTAATATTTTTATTGTTTTTTACTGTTTTTGTTTGTTTGAGAAAAAAATGTAATCTAAGTAATTGATAATTATACCTATTAAATTTGATTAAATGCTTAATTAGATAATTGGAAATTAAAATTTAAAGTGGGATTTTTTTTATCTCATTTTTAGTTTTAGTTTTTTTTTAGTTTCTTTAAACTATAGTGTCGTAGATATGTTCTGGGCTCGCCGTACGATTTCCAAAATTGAATTATGGGTTCAATCTTCTTCGCGGTTCATTTAGGTTTCTTATTTGTTCGAGATTATCGAATTTTAAGTGAGTGTCTTGTTTTGAATTTGTTTCTAACATGAGCATGTATTTATAAACTGGTGCTATTATTATTATCAAGAAAAGTAGCATTAAAAGTATTGCAACTATTATGCAACACGTTAAGTTTATCATATATTTGTAAAAACAATTCTCCTTTGATTTAGTGTAAGTATTCAATTCTTGGTTTACTTTTTCTAAAGTAAGAATTTGATGTTCAAAAATGGATAATTGCATATCAATTGAATTTTTCTTTTTGGATATAAATGGATTTCGAGTTTTGTTTTGAATTATCGAATAAGTTACTAAAAATGGTGCAACTGAACTTGAAGGAATTGAGTTTGAAGGTTCGGGAATATTAAGTTTCAGCGGTTTGAATTGATTTCCTTTGATTAATGGGTATCCTGATAATTTACATTGGGATTAATTTGTAAAATTCCTGTTCCTTGAAGTGTGGAAACATAATTTTTATAATCTGGGCAATTTATTAGAACTACTTGTGGTAAAATAGTTGAATATAGCCATCCATATTATGAGGGCAAAGGTGTTAGTAATAGGTAATTACTGAAGCTGATAATATATTGACATTTATAAGGTGTATTGACTGTTAGTAGATTAACTTCACAGATAGGATTTTTTCCGACGCTAAATAAGCGTGGTTTTGTGTGGCAAATCATATAAGTCTTCGTTTGAATACATGTAATAAAAAAGTTTTTATCCGTCATGAAATAATTGTCTTCGTTGTTAGAAAGGGCTAGATAGATGTTTGTGGTTTAATATAAATGGTGGGGGTAAAATTACTATTAATGAGGTTCTCGAAAATAGGTGATGGGTGTACTTTATATAGTTGATAGTCATCCTTAGAAAGATCTGGGGTGGTCAATACGAAAATTAATTGGCCTTCTACTATGAAATGTTGGTAAAAGAATTGTAAAGAGGTATTAGAAAAAGGTTGAGGGTTCCACATATCATTAGTCCAGAAAATTGATGTTTCTGTTAGTTTTTGTAAATAATTAGTAATACTATCGTAAGTTTCATGCATTTCAAGTAGCCATTTTGTAGAAAGTTTCTGATATTCCTTTAGTGAGGGATCATGATTTAATGTCCATTCTTTTATAGTAGGTTTTTTTAAATTCATCTACTATATTTTGTAAGATTTTAGATAATGGATGAGAAAAAATATATTTTTTTCTCACTGGCCAACGGAATGAGGGCATCCCTGTTGTTTTAAGTTTAAAGTAAGCTGATTGGAAAATATCAATTACTATATTTTCATTATTAAGATATTGGTTTGTGATGTTATTAGTATGATTTAAATGAAATTAAATTTGTTCGATGACGCTAGCTAGTTTCTTTTCTTTACATCTGTTTTGTACTTCAAATCTTTTGTGAACGCATGAATCTATTTCTTCCCTATTAACACAATATGGTATCGTTCTTAGATAATGTTGTTGTAAAATATCTCTAACGTTTAATATTTCAGCAATATTGAAATATGGTAGTAAATGATTTTCGCTAGAAAGAAATCTAATTTTAGTCAAAGGCTCGTAGTATAAACCTGTCATGTTTGTAAATTCCATTTTTATGTACATTGGGCTTGCATTAAAATTAATGTTAGTAGAGTGATGGAGAAGAATAGTGATCCCAATATATGATGCTTGTCAGATTAAAAGGCTAGTTTTCCTAAAAACAAGAAATTGGGACAAATGGTTAGTAACAGGTCGCATGCACCAGGTTTTTTTTTTTTATATGAAAGGAAATTCGAAAAATTTAGTATTGTTAATTTATTTTTCATAAGAGTTTGAAGAAAATTGACTACTTCTTTATATAAAGTCAGATTCTTAGTTTTAGAGGGTAAATGCTGCTTATTCTTCTTCGCTTCACGTTTACAGTCCTGTACCCTGTGATTTGTTACGTTAAAACGCTGGCAAGAGTTCGCCCATGGTACTAGTTTAGGTCTTGAGTCAGTTTGAACGCTTATTTCTTGAGTTTTATTTTTCTTTGTAACTTTACTAAAGTGCGGATCTTCGCAAAGATCGTAAGTAATTCCGGTTGTAATTGTAAAATGAATTCCAACTCTACATAAAGAAATGTATTTGAGGTATCTTGCATATTTCAGATGTCGGCAGGTATAGAATTCTGGTTCTTCAAGGCCATATTTAATGGTAAAATTCTTATGAACGTCGATGTAATTCAGAATAATGGAAAAGAAAAATTTTTCTTGAATATATGAGTTATCACAGTTCTTGTTTAATTATTACATTGTTTGGTTCTATTTTAACTTGTGAAGGAATTGTGGACTTAGTTGGAAACTTTGAACGTAATTGATAGTTTACTGGTCGTTTACTATCTTTTAAAGCGTGCTTTTGTTTACAAGTGCAATGTTCATTAACTTTTCGTGGTATAGCGGAATGATTCTTCCTATCTTTATTATTCGAACTCTTTTTTTGTTCAGAAGTAGATGGAGGAGGTAAAGAATTGTCAATTGGATTTTGAGGATTTCGAATAGAAATTCTTGTGATGGATTGGATTTTACTTTTCATTGAATTTTTCATCGCATATAATACTTTAATTGTGGAATAATTTTTTGCGAGAATAAGTAGTATTACATACTTTGGTTTTTGAAATTTATTCTGAATGCAAAATTCTTCGAGTTTGTCTATCATTTCAGTTGAGATTGGTGGTACATGAAAATTGTCTGCTGAGCTGTTATCTCCGTGTAGTATGTTCCACAGTATTCTTGGAGCGTTTTGTTTTGCTAGCTCTTCATTTTTTCCAGTTCAATTACAGTACGTTTTTTGTATTTTAAAGTCACTACAAATTGTATGTTATTTGTCAGGTCATGTTGGATATTAGTTTTATAAGTAGGCAATACTTGTCCTCTTACTAAACTAATTCGTCCAGTAGATAGATAAACGTTTATTCTTAGGCCTGCTGGCTTTAAAAAATTGACTTGCTTACACTTCCATTTTTTACAGAATTTTCTTAAAACTAACCCTTAAAAACTAACATCCATCCATACCTTATCTCTAATACCGCACGCTCTTATCGCCTTACCTTCCTCGCTACGCCTCGCCTCGCTCGCATGTCCATACTTTCTCGCATTGCCTCGCATTGCCAACCTCTGCATTCGCGGCAAATACCTACTACTTATCTACTATTTACAATATTTACAGCTTACTTATATCTACTTCCTCTCCTATTCACAATCTTTCCTTCTCTATTCCTCTTTCTCCTTCCTTCTCTTCTTCTCCATTTTACCCAATACTCCCTTCACCCATGCTACTGCCCTTTTTTCCCCCTTTTCATGCATCAATACCACCATGCTTATCACACTCCTTTCCACCTCTACGCACTCCTCCAACCAGTGCTCCACTCTTGCATGCCCCTGTCCACACAGTTCACACATCTTCTTCTTCCGAAAGAGCCAGAACCTATTAAAACCCTCCATGCACCCACACCTCATCCTCAGTATAAGCTCCTGACTTCCTTTCTCTCCGTTCTCACATAAATATTGCGCTTCATCCATCTGCAGTCTATTCGTTCTAAAGTACCTTTCCCTCTCAACCACCATCTTCCCACCCCCTCTCCTGTTCTCTTTCTCCCCCCAACACTCCCTAACCAACCTACTTCCCCCCCCCCCTCTTCCAAAAATGTCTCCTCATATTTACACGCCCGACTCTAGCGTAATGTTATTTTAGTTCAAATCTATAGCTGGCTTCGACTACTACGTTATCCCATGTACCGTAGGAATCTGAATATTGAGCTCCGTAACATTTTCCGTATGTTGTTAATGACCCTGCGAGGAATACTGTGTGTGTTGCTGAGTCATTCATTAGTAGATTTGAGATTTTTATATTCGCGTCAATATTAATTGATCTTGTAGCGTGTAATGAGTTACATTATTCTAGCGAAATATCCTTTAAGTATACGGTGCGTCCATTCGCAACAGCAGAATTATGTGAATTCATACCGCTATATGTAACAGTACGTAATACTTCGAATTTGCATTGAATGACTCTAATTTGACTGAATTCGGTCAACTGTAATAACCGCATATAGGTATTTTCTACCTGGAGTTAAGATTCGGGTATTTCGCACTCGCTAACTTTTAAGAGGGACAGTGTTGTGATATTTAGTTGGTTCGACCCACGGTCGTACACTACGATGGCGTGCGCCAAGTATCCTCATAATGGTAGTAGTAAAAGGTTTTAAAGACCGGTTTTCGACATTTTCATTACCTGGAAAATGAGGTTTTCCGGTTAGCAGTTTATTTCTACTTTTCAATATATTGAGTTTTTTTGTGTGCTTATTTCCTGCTTTATTTAGTTGATGTTTTTTTATTTAATTCGAGTTTTATTAAACTTATTATTATTTGTTATTATTTCGGGTAGGTTTTAAATACCTAATGAATGAGATCTAAAGGAACTGCTAAAAAATTTTTGTTTGATATTTGAAGACTCCTTATTAAATTGTAGTATACTTCAGGTCCTCTTGTTTTAATGGTGAGAATAATTTCCTCAATTGCTCCTGGTTTCGCGATGTTTCTTGCCCAAAATTCGACTATATTATCATTCTAGTCATAAACTCCACACCTAATTAAGCATGGTAAAAGAGTGTATATGTTTACATGTCTTTCTATCATATTGTATAGTTCATCAATTCTTTGCTAGTGTTGAATTTACATAGTAATTTCGTTTCAAGTCTGTTATCGGAGAGAGTATGAATATTGATTAAAATTTGTCTAAAATATTACAGTATTTTTTCTGCTTAGAAAACTTATTTTTTGTTCTTTGAATTAATTTTTTCTTGAATTTCAATATATGATATTTTAAGTCTATTTATATGTACTATTTTTTATGCTTCATCTATTTTAATTTTCACGTTCCCATTTCCTAGTATTTCTACAACCTCATGAGTGCCTGAATAATGATTGTCGAATTTTTTAATTTTTCCTCCTTCTAGTAAAAATACTCTACCTCCTGCATTGAAATCTTGAGGGCTAATCTTTCTATCATAATATTGTTTAGATTTTTGTTTTGCTGCTATCAAATTTTGTCTTGCTACATTTCGCATTTCATGTAATCTTATTATTAATTTTATTGTATAATCGTCGTATGTTTCGAGTTTTTCATGTGGTGGTGGTGGTTCGCTTGATGGTTGTCGTGCTATTTTTCCAAAAGCTTTGCTAATCTTCTAAATAATTTACTTAGAACATTTTGTCCTTGATCTGTTAATACTCCTATCGGTGAACCATAAATGCATATAAATCTTTTAATAAATGCGTCGGCTACAGTACTAGCTTGTTAATTTGGAAGGGGTATAGCTAATGAGTATTAGCTATACCCCCTAAGGGATCGTCCATATATTACGTAAGATGTTTTTCATTTGTTTATATCGTTGTATCCTTCTCAACTTCACAGCAATTGTATTCTCGTCTTTATTTAAACAAAAGAAAAACGTCTTACGTAATATATGGACGATCCCTAAGGGCGACAAAGATGGTAATAAAGCACTTTTAGGGCCGCATTATGTCTGTAGAGATACGTCGTTCCCACGTGAGTGGGATAGTTGGACAGTATGTGTTATAGTTACTCAGCGTGTTTCTGACACGATCTGCACCTAGCATTGGGAACTTCTTGAAGTAAAATGCGGTCACGATGTACTAAGGTGGAAAAGACACTGTCCTAGCATGCAAAAATGCAACCCTCTGTACCGGAATTGAGTCCTGATGATCAGAGGAAAGCGAAATTTAGCTCCTACAAGGAGGGCTGATTTTCTACATTTCTGTAAAAATTTCAGTACATTTTCTCATCGAGAAGCTGTTAGCGGAATTTTTGAACGTCTGCTTTTCTTTACTTGGGATTTTAGAAGTGAGGCATCTAGATAGAGGAATGCACCTTCTTCACTTCTGATGTTAAAATTCAGGCCAAAGGTCTCGGTCGCCTGCTCCGCGGCTTTGTAAAGGAACACTCCTTTGCGAATCATCTCGCGTTTCCTCACCATTTTTAGGAGACGACCTCTTTCAATTGCAACGATGTAAGCTGTACCCAGAACAATTCGATTATAATGACATTAGAGATTCAAAGGTCTGAGCCCGTCGAATTGACATGCAAGCTCTTCTGCATATGCATGATCTTACGCGTGGCGATATTAAGGGCCAAAAGCTCGTATTAAATACACTGAATCACCCCAAACGAGTTAAGGTGAACCGGGACGGCAAGCATATTAGTCGCAGATACCTTGTTCAACGCTGACAGATTTGAAGAACAAATCTGTCGAAGAAGGTGCTAGCATCTGCTTCGGAGAAACTCCTTCACTGATGTTACATCCTGAATGCGGCTTTTAGGCACGCTTAGCTATGCATATGAATCTTCACTGTGAGGATGTCTAATGAAACCTATATCCACAAGCTCAGGGTCGTCGGAAACTCCAGCAATCCTTCCTCGCTGCAGATTAATTTTGGCACACTTGCCCAATCCAAAATCCATGCCAATCTCTCCTGTGTACCCTTCGACGATCTTTAAGATACTCTTAAGTTGGCTTTGACTAGAAGCATAGACTTTTAGTTCATTCATATAGAATACATCAGTGACCTTATGCTCGCGATGATTAGTGTAGCCGCTGGGGTACCCAGGAGAATTGCGTAGTGCAGGAACTTATATCTCTGTAATGAACATTCCTACGATTTTTTCTCGATTATCGGAAAAATTGTACGAAAAACATTAGAAGAAATCATTATTGAAATTATAATTGGAAAATAAGCAGGAAAGAATAAATTTTCAATATTAATGGAAGGCACGAAACACAGAAACTTCGAACAATTAATTTATGATGTTCGATTACTCAAATGAAAGTATAACAAAATTTTCATAATTGTGACTGTTAATCGCATTGTAAAAGCCTTTATGTCGATTTTTTTTCAAAGCTGAACTGTTTCTCATAGATATGACAATTTTTATATGTTTTTATACAAGAGGTCCAAAATGTATAATTTATTTACTGTTTCTTCACTGTTAACATTAGTTCTTTCAATATTTCAATATTATTTATTCCTTGTGTCACGCCATGACTTACTTAGCTCAGATACTTTTTATCTCTGTACACATTTTTAGGAAAAGTGAATCGAATATGTCATTCACTTTTAAAATAGGGTCAGAATAGGCTGAACCACCGACAAATTATAGCAAATCATAATTAAGCATTTTTGATCCCTTCATTTAAAAGGCAGAGACACATACGGGGCAAATATCATGTCACCCCACGAATTCTGTTAAACCTGGAAATTTTTCCTACAAATTGTACACTCAACCTCGAGATGCTTCCTGACAAATACATTACCTAGGAGGAACGAAAGGAACACGTGTAATCAATACGAGGTCGACACGCATCCCCTCCTAGAGGAATATCTGCAATAAGGACGTTTGCCTCGACACGCATCCCTTCTTAGGCAGAATCTCCCAACCACCCACAGCATATAAGATAATACATTTCGCCGGTTGAAGAATCACTCTTGGATCTGAGATCAGTCTCGCGTTGACAACCGTTCTTCGGACATCTCTTCAGTTGCAACCACCTTGTGCAACGCTTGAATCAGTTTCCGTCGCAATCCGAGTTTTGCTTCAACCCTTGAGTCAGTGACCGTCTCGTTTCGTCTCGTTCTCCAGTGCAGTTCCGTCTCAATCTCCAGTGCAGTTCCGTCTCGTTCTCCAGTGCAGTTCCGACTCGTTCTTTGATTTTCATCTCATTCTTTTCTCCTTTCCTCCAATACATAAGTTGTGTTCTTTCAGGGATACAACAGAGGAAAACAAACCAGAATTCACCGTCGTCACTTCCGCCTTCCAATTATTAAATCATTCTTCCAAAATATTGAAATCTTAACTATTCACAATAAATTGTAACTTTGTTTTAAGGGGAATTAAATAAACTTATTGTTTTATGTAAAAATTTAGATTCACCACCGATCATTTGGCCTTTTCCTGTTCCCTTAGTCCAGAGCCCTCAGCTCTGTAGATAAATCAGAAGAGTAAAATTTAATTTGTACAGACCTGCTGCGACCCTTGGGAAGTAACACTTGACTGATTTTCCTATAATTCTTCCTACAATAATCGAAGAGCTTTTCACCTTTCCTATGTTCTGTGAATAAAATGGTACTCAACATCGTGTGCTTTCTACGATGTTGCGACCCAGCAAACCGTTCGGCAAGTGTATTTTCGATTACTTTTAATTGAAAATCACTGGTGATCAAGCAGACAGGCGGTAGAAAATAATAATGCACAAAAGAATGAAAAATTTTGGACGACTGTTCCCATGTCACAATCAGCAAAACATCTATCTGTTAAATTAAAATTTAAAATTTAGAATTTAAAATTTAAAGATTTTTCGGGTTTCAATCGTGTGCGAAACTATGAATGTTGCCGACGTTTCGTGAACATTGCAGTTCACTTCTTCAGG
>CAKNXH010057578.1:74721-107244 GCA_932178445.1 Andricus quercusramuli | reverse complement strand
GGAGAAACGCTAAGGCACAAACTCGAGAACTCTCACGCGAACGATCTTACGTAAGCGTGGGAGGCAGAGTGATTAAAAAGCGAGCCCCGGGCGAAAAACGCCACTCTATTTTTGATCTTTGCTCCACCACAGCTAAAGATCATAGGGTCGAAAATCTTTGTGGTACGGACCAGGATGTCTTTGTTGCCCAGGATACATGTTGAGAGAAAATTAGGAAGGGAGAAAATGGTAACGAGGGAAATTAAGAGAGCCTGGAGGTTTTAACAGAAGCTGAAATGGGGAGAGGGGAGCAGAATAGCACAAGTATGCTTGGACGAAGTCCGGAACAAGGAGACGAGAGGAAATTTGGGAAATTCGAAATGGGAGGAAGAAAGGAAAATATGAGGAGGGTTTGTGAGCTACAAGAACGGGTTCTGGATTGGCAGAACATAGAATTAGAGCTATTAGTAAGACAAGGAGAAGAGAGATGGAGAAAGATTATGGATTCGAGGTACAATAGATGGTATATGATAGTCAAAGGGTTGACGGAACAAGAATATTTGCAAAAGATGAAAAAGGAAGACAAATGGAATAGGGTATTACGTTTTAGAATGGGGGAAGGATTGAGAGTTTGTAGATATTGAATGGATGAAGAGGACAATCTGTGCAGAGTATGTGGATACGAAGTGGAGTCATGGGCACATGTGTTAGAGAGGTGTACAGGAGAGGAAGATGGACAGTTGAGTGTGGATGAGTGTGTAAGATGGATTTTAGATGGTAATGGACAGGGAGTGATGTAAATGAAAAAACTGGAAGAAATGAGAGAAAGCAAGGGAACAGGGCAGAGCCAAACGGGTAATCCTGTTTAAAGGAAAATAACTAGTATGTCTACCATTAAAACCAGTAAAAATTTTAAATTTAAAAATCGGTGAAAATGCATTTGATGGTCAGAGAAAACGGAAGCCCTGGAAATTAGCATTAGAATATAAGCAGCCGTTAAGTTAGACTAAGGATGAAATTTAAATATATGTATAGGGAGCGGAGGCCCTCAAACCCGTAAAAGGGAGAGATTAAATATACATACATAATAGTTATTAGATTGTCGCGAAACATTTATTGGGCCTAACGTGCCTATTGCAGGTAAATTTTCGTTGTCCCAATAGAAAGTATTATTTTCTAATTCAAAGCTTCTGTTGGGATGAGTATTTGCAGTTGGTCTGTCTTGGTTAGTCCTATTGCTTATACTGGGTGTTTCCTTACTTTTTCGCATGAACCCTCTACCGCGACCTATTGACCTGTTAATTATTTTTGGGATGGCTCCCCTACCTTGGTGTATATGATTTTCCAAATCGATATTTGAATTTGGAAGTAATTAAAAATTCCCATTTGATTCGAAAATTTTAATTAAAAATTTAATTTGATATCTATTCGGTTTTAGAGTTTGAAAATACGTTTACTTTCTTCGTAGGACCCTTTGTTCACGTGTTACGTCGCGTGACCTTACCACGAATCGCAGGTATTTTCGCTGCACGTGCGAACTTGTTTGCGCGATGGAACGGTTCGTTTCGTTCAACGCTTGAACTATTTAGTGAGAATCAAAATTTGTCGTGTTTTAATTTTGCCAGGTTTCCTTATTTTCCTTAAATAATTTTCGGGGGTTTTTAATGTTGTTTTTAGAATGATGACTTTCTAATCTTCCAAAAAAAGGATATAGTACCTCATTTTCCCAATTCTTATTTTTTTATTTTGATTTTCATTTCGTTCTTTTTGAACTAGGATCGACATTACTTTCTAGCCACGTAAGGGGAAATTACTATTTTAATTTTCGTTTATTGTTTCAGCTTTTGTACTTTATCCCGGATTACGTTACGAAATACATGCTAACCTTTGCATATACATGGCACGTTATTTTAAAAAAAAGGCAAATTGTGTTAAGCTTTCAGTAAATATAGGCACGAATAAGTCACTGGCGTTATGAATAAATATTCATGCACAAATGTAGGGAAATCACTATACATATATATCATTTTATGAGCACGATAAATAATCACATAATAAATAAATCATGGGCATACTTAAATTCATAGGCACAAAGAATTGTCAAATTTCATATTGATACACATAAGAATCCATGGTATAAATCAGTTATAATATATCATAATTCTCATCACAATCAGTAACGAGTTTGGCAAGGCACAAATAAAAATCACTTTTTATAAGTATTTTAATCGATAATAATGAGAATCTTTAGGCAGCTAGGAATGGTATGGATCAGATAGTATGCAGTAGTGAGTTTTCATGAGAGCAAATGTCAATCGAATGTGGGAGTCGAAAATGTTATTTGAATTTGAATTGTGTCTCCTTTTTCTCAGCAGGTTTACAGGATTTCTTGACAAGGAAAAGTGTGGGGTTTTTAGGTTGGACACCAGGTATAGCGAGGAAGCCTACCGAGGAGGGAAAAGATATGTGGATGCCGAGAAAAAGGGGGCGAACACATTGATAAACCTTTTGATTGCGTGGTCGAAGACCCTATCCCGGATCGTGACAGGTCAGTCGGGACTCCCCTCGTAGAGGGGGGTCGTGGTGATGAGGCACTGACGTCGGGCGATGACCGGAATGGAGGCCGGGAAGAAGATCGAGGGCCGGAATGTACGGCGGGCCGAATTAAGTGGAGAGCACTCGCGACGTATAAGCTGAACAACCGTTCACACAAGGGCGGGTGAGTCAAGACTGACTCGGAAGCGCGCTGCCGTTCGGGACCTCGGGTCCCTCCGGGGGATTCCGACCCATCTCGTGTGCGGCCCGGCAACCCTTGGTTGTAGGGTCGCACCGAGCCAACTGATAAGTAACAATTCTGTTACAATTTTTCAGTTAGTATACATAGGTTCTTATAATGTGCAAATTATGTACGTAAGGGTGTTTAGCAGGTCGCCCGTCGCTGGCAGCTATTAGTAATTAAAACGCGATAATCACCTACACACGGATAGCCCTCACGTCAGCATATTGATAAGTTCTTTGAACAGCAGCCTTTTGATTTGTTCTGGACAGACTTTGCCTATCAGCCTCTCGGAATATTGCAGCATATCTAATGAACTTGGAGAATGTCAATACGGATTCTCCATATATCAGCATACTAATGGTTTCTATGAACAGGGAATTGTCGATTTGTTCCGGATGCCTAATATCCTAATTACATTTGGAATTAGAGGACTGAAGTCGTTAAACGAATATAATATCAGTGACAGGTTGCTAGTATTGTTTCTAAAGCCATAGACTGCATCTGGCTTAAGTGGTTTTGAACATATTTTTCAGTAAGTCTACAAATGTATATGTTCTTATTATGTGCGAATTGGTTACGTAAGGGTGTTTAGCAGGTCGCTTACTGTTGGCAGTTATTTTAAATATAATATAAACGCATTAATCACTTAATGCGAATATCTGTCATCTTCTTTCAAGATTGCATGGCATATTAAACTTGGAGAATATCAGTACAGATTCCCCGTTAGTCAGTTTATTGATGGTTCCCATAAGCAGCGATTTTTTGAACTGTTCCGGACAGACTTAAAGTCATTAGCGGGATATATTATTAGTAATAGGATGTTAGGTTGTTCCAAAGTCATAAACTCACCGACTGCCTGCCTAAATATTTTTACAAATATATTTCAGTAATTATATGTAGCTTCTCATTCTGTCCTAATTAAATACAATAGGGTGTTTAGCAGGTCGCCCGTCACTGGCATCATTTTTGAACAGTACGTGACATGTATTGAACTTGGAGAATATCAATCTGGATTTTCCTTACGTCAGCAAATTTATGGGTTCCCTTAACAGTGATCAGTCGATTTCTTCCGCATAATTGATAATATAATAACGTTTGAAATGAGAGATTTAAAGTCGTTATCAGAATATAATATTAGTACTATGGTGGTAGGTTTTTCTAAAATCGTGGGATCATTGACTGCCTGCTTAGATGTTTTTTGCACATATTTGTTAGTATGTATATATAGGTTCTCATTAGGTCCGAGTTGAATACGTTAGGGTGTTTAGCAGGTCGCTCACCGCTGGCAATTATTATCAATTAACAATGCTATAATTATTCATGCGAATCACTGTTATCTTCGCTGACGACTGCATGACATCTAATAAACTTGGAGATTATATTCCCCGTACGTTAGCATACTGATGCTTTTGTTGAACAGCGATCAGTCGATTTGGTGCGACCTGATGAACACCATCTTATGTATTTTTCCTTCCACCTATTTATACATAAGGCTACAAACAAAAGAAAGGTAGTAAACATCTCAGTTGACGGTCCTATATTAATCCCATTAAACAAAATCTCATTATTTCGCCAACCTGATGAGCCCCGTTTTATGTATGAATGCGACCCAATGAACACCATTAAATCTCTAAAAAATCCATCCTTACAAAAGTTCTGTTTATTTTTATTACTTCGATTTTTGGAAAAGTTGATTAGATTGGCGTTCTTGTTTTCTTCATGCTAAAAAAGTTTCAGTGTTCTGCATTTTCATTGACGTGTAATTTTGAAGCTTTAAATTTGGCGACCCGACAAACACTGTGTGATGTATTTTTCCTCCCATGCATTCACTAGAAGGGTAAAAACTAAAACAAAAGGTAGCGAACATCTCAAGAGACTGTGCTCTATCAATCCAATTAAACAAAATCTCTTTATCTCGCGAACCCCATAAACACCGTTTATGTATGAATGCGACCCAATAAACACTATTAAATCTCTTCAACATTCAACCTCACAGAACCTTTGTTTATTATTATTTCTTCGACTTTTGGAAACTTTGATTAGATTGGCTTTTTTGTTTTCTTCATTCTAAATAAGTTTCAGTGTTCTACATTTCCTTTCAAATGTAATTTTGAAGCTTTTAATTTGTCGACCTGATGAACACCGTTTGATGTATTTTTTCTCCCACGCGTTTACTAGAAGGTTAAAAAAATTAACAAAAGGTAGCGAACATCTCAGAAGACTGTTCTCTATCAGTAACATTAAACAAAATCTGTTTATCTTACCGACCCAATAAACACCGTTTAATGTATGAATGCGACCCAATAAACACAATTGAATTTCTCAAACATTCAACCATACAAAACATTTGTTTTTTATTATTTACACGGCTTTTTATAACGTTGATAAGATTAGCATCCTCGTGTTCTTCGTGTTAAATAAGTTTTACGGTTGTGGCAAAAATCTCAAATTCATACCACATATTCTTTGAAGTCTTATCTTTAATTTAAGCCAATAGAATTTAAAATATCTTCACGAGTTCTCGAGATACGACTAAAAATGTCCAAGCAGCGAGTCTGGCCGTTTGCAGTAGTCACCGACTGAGATTCGATGCAGACACGCTTGGACATTGATTGTCATATCTAGGGAACACCTGAATATTTTTGAAGTTTTGTTGGCTTAAATAGAAGATAAGATTTCGCAGACTACGTCCTGTCAATTTCTATTTTTCCCCCTGAGTATCCTAAGTCAGAGCACGAGTAGAAGTTAAGAAACAAAATCTGAGATATTCTTGGCGATCGCCGCTCGTACAGTCGACAGCAGTAATTGCCGACTGAAACTTGACATTTGAGGCTTCAAAGAATAAGTGGTATGAATTTGAGATTTTTGCCACAACTTGCCTAGGTCGTGCCACAAGTATAAAATTCGAGAAATTCTTGAATCTTTTTAAAACTTCTGGCGTAGTACATTCTCCCCAAAAAGCCAGAAATATCTCTATTAAGGCTCAATTGCCGCGTAATTTAATAAGCTTTCTTAGTTTAAAAAAAAAGTTTTTCCCTTCATTCTTCAACGAGTAATCACGTTTCAAAGTCAGCAGTGATTTTTGATAGTACATTCGCTGATAGTAACGACAATTTCCGACGTACGGTACCACGAAACTAAGGTTTAATGTAAAGATTGCACACAAATAATCCTAAATCACGTTACAGTGAAATTAAAAATAAAGTAAAATGTACATAAAATGTTCACATAGAATTAGAATAACATGCGAAATAGTGATAGTGAGAGCCACGTCTCTCGATACTCTGATTAAAATAGAATACACAAAAGTCCAATACGCTGCAGTTTATTCTTTGTACCGAAAGAATAAATGCAGTTTCTAAAATATACTATCTAACTTTAATTTCTGTCTACACTTTACGGTTCAATGACCAGGGCTGGTAACTGCCTTCGTAAAAGCACGGATTCTGCTTATAAAGACAGATGCGTCTCTTTTTGATGCAGAGCCTCAAGCAATAAATTTAGTTGATTCTACATCAAAATATTACACCTGGCTTTACAACCTGTCGCTCGGTCCTCTATTCTTCTTAACTTGGAGCGGAAGTCTCCCCCGGTACAACCAGGTTCGCTCTCGAAAATGCAGGTATAAATCAATAAAATATTCCTAAATGGGAATTGCGGAAAGATACGCGCTCAGTTGAAATATATTTGTAAAAATATTTAGGCAGGCAGTCGATGAGTTTATGACTTTGGAACAACCTAACATCCTATTACTAATTGTATATCCCGCTAACGACTTTAAGTCTGTCCGGAACAGTTCAAAAAATCGCTGTTTATGGAACCCATCAATAAGCTGACTAACGGGGAATCTGTATTGATATTCTCCAATGCCATGATATATTGAAAGAAAATGACAGATATTCGCATTCAGTGATTAATGCGTTCATATTATATTTAAAATAACTGCCAACAGTAAGCGACCTGCTAAACACCCTTACGTAACCAATTCGCACATGATAAGAACATATAAATATGTAGACTTACTGAAAAATAGGTTCAAAACCACTGAAGCCACATGCAGTCTATGGCTTTAGAAACAATACTAGCAACCTGTCACTGATATTATATTCGTTTAACGACTTCAGTCCTCTAATTCCAAATGTAATTAGAATATTAGGCATCCGGAACAAATCGACAATTCCCTGTTCATAGAAGCCATTTTCATTTCTGTTCCTATTTACTTTAATTTAATATATTAACACCCGGAACGTCATTACCGTACGGCGTCCCAACCGCACTTTGCACAAGGATAAACTGATTTTCTCCTTTTTTTTGAGATATGAACCTGAAAAACGCTTGACGTATCAAGTTTGTAAACTTCACATGAACATAAATTTCATGTATGGACATTTTTGAAGTCAAACAAATAATATTTCAAAAGCCTTGAAGTATGTCCCTCAATTTTTGCCATTTCAGACGTCATTACCGTACGTCTTTTTCTCTAGTAAAATATTGTAGTTACAGTTGAGTAATAAATACAAAAATATTAGGCGCATCGTTCAATACAAGGTTGTATAAAATTGAGCTTAAAATATTACCTCTCTTTTTTGTCAATCCGACATTAAAACTGAAAAGTCCATCTTGACAACAAAAACGTCATTCCCGAACGTGCGTTAAAACCCATCTTCGGGGTGAAAAAAAAAGATAAAAACCATTCCGTTACCGTACGGTACAATAGAACTTTTGGATTCAAAATTTTTACATGTGATAAGATCAATTTCCATTATGAAATATTAAATTCCTAATAATAATATGATTGCCACTGCAGGTGCTAAAATTTGCCTACAATCTGACAATTACACATATGGAGAATCCGTATTGACATTCTCCAAGTTCATTAGATATCCTGCAATATTCCGGGAGGCTGATAGGCAAAGTCTGTCCAGAACAAATCAAAAGGCTGCTGTTCAATGAACTTATCAATATGCTGACGTGAGGGCTATCAGTGTTGATATTTTTCAAGTTCGATACATTCCATGCAGTCTTCAAAGACGATGACAGCGATTCGCAGTAGGTGATTATCGCGTTTTAATTAATAATAGCTGCCAGCGACGGGTGACCTGCTAAACACCCTTACGTACATAATTCGCACATTATAAGAACCTATGTATACTAACTGAAAAATTGTAACAGAATTGTTACTTATCAGTTGGCTCGGTAAAGTCGATCCTAGTTCAAAAAGAACGAAATGAAAATCAAAATGAAAAAATAAAAATTTGGGAAATGAGGTACTATATCCTTTTTTTGGAAAATTAGAAAGTCATCATTCTAGAAACAACACTAAAAACTCCCGAAAATTATTCAACGAAAATAAGGAAACCTGGAAAAACTAAAACACGACGTATTTTGATTCTCACTAAATAATTCAAGCGTAGAACGAAACGAACCGTTCCAGCGCGCAAACAAGTTCGCACGTGCAGCGAGAAATACCTGCGAGTCGCGGTAAGGTCATGCGACGTAACACGTAAACAAATTTTAATTAAAATTTTCGAATTTAATGGAAATTTTTAATTACTTCCAAATTGAAATATCGATTTGGCGAATGATATACACCAAGGTAGGGGAGCCATCCCAAAAATAATTAACAGGTCAATAGGTCGCGGTAGAGGGTCCACGCGAAAAAATACGGAAACACCCAGTATAAGTAATAGGACAAACGAAGACAGACCAACTGCAAATACTCAACCCAACAGAACCTTTGACTTAGAAAATAATACTTTCTATCGGGACAACGAAAATTTACCTGCAATAGGCGCGTTAGGCCCAATAAATATTTCGCAACAATCTAATAACGAAACCTTCCAGCGCGATTCATTACTGGAGAATAATACTCAGTTCATACTAGAATCAGATGAACTTTTAGAAACGGCGGAATATAATAAATTTATGAGTTAACAAAGGGAATGATTTTTTAAAGGAAAGGAACAAAGGACAACAAAATTTAAGATTTGAACTCGACCCACCCGCTAATAGCTCTTTCGAATATAAGAAGAAAACAATATAACCAGCTAACATGACAAATAAAAAAGAATCACGCAATAAATATTCAGTTCAATTCAATTTAAGGGAACAATTAAAAGATCAAAATAAACTTTCTCATAATATTATCGAAAACTGTAACCCAACAAGAAGTAATAACTCAAAATTACAATACACAGACGACAGGGAAACATTACAGGACAGAACAAACTCAAAACAAAACAGACGACATAGACTGTCGACAACAAGGGAAAGGTCACACAGACATACTAGAATCCACATAAACGCAGATGCTGATAGCGAACACAAAAATAATATAACTAACGAGACAATCCCAGCAACTTATCTTCCTTTCGGGATGATTCAAACACCCTTTCAAATTATGAGCAATTGACCAATCAAATTTCGGAATGATAAAGACGATAGTCCCGCGCATTTCTTTGAAGAATTAAAAAGATTTAAAAGGGGTTATAAAATAAACGATCGGGATATCTTAGAAAATCTAGACGCACTACTAATCGAAGATGCACAAGATTGGTGCGAAATAAATAAAAATTCCTGGAGAAGTTTATCTGATTTTTTCGAAGATTTTAAAAACGCGTATATCGATGAAAGATTTTCCAAGGAAATTAGGCAAAAAATTAAATTTTGTAATCAAAAAAGGACACAAGACATACACTCATACTTGACAGAGATCAGAAAACTGTTCACAAAATTATACCCCAGGAAAAACCGCGAATGGGAATTGCGTAGAGCGTATGAAATCCTCAGAATAGAATAAAGTGGAACAAAAACGTTGTTTATTTCTTACAGAAATAATTTTTAAAGCGTTAAAAGATGATTGATGCTAGATAAGGATCAGAGTGAAGAACTGGCTTATTAATTCAAAGAAAACTGTTTCTATTTAACATGAATGAATTTTCGTTTATTGATAGTCAATTATTCCACTTGCACACAATTTGCTTGATTTAGTATTTTTTAAATTCTAAGAGTTCTCAAAATTGCTTATCGCGTACGCGTGCCGCTCGCTTCTCTCTCTTATTTCGCACTGAAAATTCGCCCGCTTTAGGCGACCGATGAAGTTGAAAAGAAGGCATACGTCACACATACACACACACTCGTATCGATTAGTGATTTCGCCCGAGTACTGGTGCATTAATTAAGGCATGCGTGAACATACCGCCCGCCTCGTTTCAAATAATTGAAACGAAATTGATCTAATGATAGACAGAAAATGATTTCGTTTATAAATTAGAAGTATGAGGATAACAATTTCATCAAATAATTAATATAGAACCAAAATTTTTCACACAATTTTGATTGCAAAGGTGAATATTTTACCAGTAATGTTTTATATCGATCTTATTAAAATTAATTATTATAATGTGTCGAGACATTTTTTTTTAATATCTGTGCGTAAATATAAGACGGCTATGCCGCCCGCCGCGACAAATTAATTGCAACTCTCATAGTTCCTTATTTTTATGTATGGGTGGGAGACACACTTGTGCAATAGGTCGATCATAAGTACCTTTGGACGTTTTGACAGTAATCGATCGTACCAAATTATCTCTACCGGGATGACAAGCAGTAACGCGACCCAAATTCCATTTACAAGGAGGATTATCCTTTTCTTGTAAAAGAACTATATCTCCTACACGAATGTTCGGACTGGGTTTTTGCCATTTATACCGATTTTGCAAACCCTGAAAGTATTCTAGAGACCACCTTCGCCAGAGAATTTCATTGAAGCGTTGGACCAACTGCCATCTAGACAGACGATTTTCTGTCAAACCAAGAACTGATTGTTCTGGAACCGATAACATAGATGAACCTATAAGAAAATGGCCTGGAGTCAAATATGACAAGTTATCCAGATGATCTGATGCAGCTGACAATGCTCTAGAATTAAGGCTCGCCTCTATTTGGCAAAGGAGTGTTGACAACTCTTCTATAGTGAGTTTATGATAACCGATTATACGACGCAGGTGACGTTTTACACTTTTAACACCTGCTTCCCATAGCCCTCCGAAATGAGGGGCAGCAGCAGGGTTAAAATGCCGATTTATATTTTCTTCTGTGAAAAAATTTCGTAGCGTTTCATCTTCTTTTAGGTTTTGAAATGTTCTTTTCAATTCTTTATCAGCACCTTGAAAATTGCTACCGTTGTCGCTATACAAATTGGAAGGCATTCCTCTGCGAGCTACGAATCGTTCAAATGTAGCCAAAAAGGCTTCAGTGGTATAAGCACACACCAGCTCTAAATGTACGGCTCTAGTTGCAAGGCATACAAACAGAGCTATATATGCTTTATGTGCTTTGTAACCTCTACCTATTCCCAATTTAACTAACATTGGACCCGCGTAATCGAGACCAGTATGTTCAAAAGGTCGAGATCTAGTCACCCTAGCAGAAGGGAGTTCACCCATAATTTGAGGAGGGACTTTGGCCCTTTGGCGCACACAAGGAATGCATTTATTTACAATACTTCGAGCGGTATAACGTGCTTTTAGAATCCAATAATTTTGCCTGAGGAAATGTAGAGTTTGTTGTGGACCCCCGTGTAAGGTTCTCTGATGAGCTTGCTCTATTATTAAATCCGTGACTCGAGTTTTTGGTAAAATGATTGGGTGCTTGGCATCGTAGGGAATAGGAGCATTTTCTAGACGACCTTTTACTCGAAGAATTCCGTCACTGTCCAAAAATGGGCACAAACATTTTAAGGGATTCGAACGCTTATGTGAAGTTTCATTTTTAAGCAACTTAATTTCCGCTGAAAAATGTTGTTCCTGTAGATGTTTAAACCAACAGAATTTTGCTCGATTTAATATTTCAATAGATAGAAAAGATTCCTTTAATTTATTCGAGCGTTTAGAAATGCGATCTATAAAGCGAAGGCAATAAACTGTGATTCTAATCAATTTTGACCAAGTAGACACTCTATCGGCAAGTTTGTCCAATGGTGATGGTTGAATTTCAACAGCATTTAGCTTAACCTCTGGTAGGTTTTTTAGAACCCTTTTTCTTTTTTAAGCAAGTAAATGTGTACTTTGTACCCTCTGTTTCCAGTATTTCAGAGGGAACAGGATCTGGCCAGTCTCTCTGAGATTCATGCAAAAAGGGAGGTCCTTGCCACCATAAGGAGTGTTTTATCAATTCCTCTGGAGTGAGACCGCGAGAGAGACAATCCACAGGATTCAAGGACGTAGGAACATGGTTCCATTTAGCGTCCGGAATCAAAGTGTAAATTAAGGCTACCCTGTTGGCAACGAAAGTGAGCCAAGTAGATGGCACTTTACTCAACCATGACAATACAACTGTGGCATCTGACCAGCAATATAAGGGTACTTCGGAAAGATTCATTGATTTCACTACCTTTTGAGCCAGTTTTGCTAGTAACACTGCGGCACAAAGTTCTAACCGTGATATACAAACAGTTATGACAGGAGCCGTCTTGGACTTCGCAATTAATAGAGTAGAAATACGATTTATTTTAATGTGGGATTGAGTTTGAGAATTCACTGTAATTGGACCCGAAAGAATCCATCCAAAGACTGTGTGTAGTGCTGTAAGAGAACCAGGAGGTCCTTTACATAACCCTGGCAAAAGGAACGAGCCATAATAATCTGCACCGATTATCAAATCAATTTGTTCACTACTCAAGGGTGTAGGATCCGCGTAATCTAAATCACGAAGGTGATCCCATTCTGAATTTAACTCTATCTTTGGAGGGTTGTAATTAATCAATTGTGGCAAAGCGAATGCAGAAATAGGGAATGATTCATTTTGATCATTTGTAGGTGCGATAAATAGATTGACTCGAGATCTGGACACCCCAATCAGAACATTCGCGGAGGCAGTTACTTTTGTATTTACGGGAAAACGCTTAGGACGCAAATATTGCACCAAAGATTCGGAAATAAACGTAGCGTCGGAGCCTTGATCTAAAAACGCTCGTACGATAATTTCTCTTCAATTGTGAGCGCGGATAACAACTTTAGCAGTGACTAATAATATTTTTGTACTCTGAAAACATCTCAAATTAACAGAAGACTTAGTAGACATAGTATTACATGATGAGGCTTCTGCAGTTTCATTCACTTTTTTATCAACATTGCTATTTGTCGCAACAGAATTACACTGTGTCGATTGATTTGAATTAGAATTGATTTTGCTAGAAGATTGTTCAGAAGAGTCTGGAGACAATAACTCGGTATGCATTAAAGTATGATGAGGCTTTTGACATTGAAAACAAGATATTCTACTTTTACAGCTTTGGCTTCGATGGCTATATCTCAAACATCTAAAACAGAGCTTATGCTCCCGAGCAGTTTCTTTACGCTGAGGTACTGTATATTTTCTGAAAGTTTGACATTGAGATAGATAATGATTTCCACCACAACAGATACATTTAGGACCGTTAGAAGTCGTAGTGCTATGTGATTGCGCAGAATATCTCCTTGCTGCGAAAGAATTCGTATTATTTACATTTTTTGAGTCTTGTTTTGTCATATTAAGAGCTTCAAAGTACGAACTCTTGTATCGAGAAATTTAGCCAAATTGTCATAAGTAGGATAGGTTGTACTATTAGAGAGATTTTGCTCCCATTCAGCTACGGAATTTTTATGCAATTTATTTACAAGCAAGTAAACTGAAATGTGATCCCACTTGTCAGTAGGGCATCCTAAATTTTTGAGAGCCATAAGGGCTTCGTTCGTAGTATCTCGCAACATTTTTAGTTCCTTTAAGGAATCATTCGCAAGATTAGGTGAAGGGAGAAACGAATGAATATAGGAATTAATTAAAGCCCTTTCATTGTAGTAACGCGACTTTAACGTGTTCCAGGCTCCCTCATAATTTTCATCTGTAGACGTTATATTTTTAACCAATTGCAAGGCTTCTCCTGTAAGCTTAGTTTTTAAATAACATAATTTTTGGGCAGGAGGTACTCGTTGCTTATTATGAATTGTAGATTCAAATAGATCTCTGAAGTTAGGCCAATCCAGATAATCACCGGAAAATTGAGGAATTTGAATGTCTGGCAATCTCATTCGGTACTCATGAAAAACAATTTGAGAGTTATTAGCATTTTTAGTTGCATTAATACCTGGAACAGTTATGTTTCAAAGGAAGGATTCTGAATTTTCTTGAACTAAACCATGAATTATCTCATTAAAAAAATCTAAAGCTTTAAAAAAATCTTAGACTTATCTGTTTGTGCAGAGTTGGCTGCGGTTGAGATGCGAAGTTCTAGCTGCTCACATTTCTCCCATGTATCTTGAAGAATTTTGAGTCTACCTTGTGCAACTGCTAGTGAGACTTCCGCACAGTTGAGTTCGTTGAAAGTCGGAAGCGATCTTTTCAATTTTTCAAAGAGAAAATTTTGCTCCACGATAAGAGCATCCGTTTTGTTTGAAAGATGTCACGTATAATGACCAAAGAATGTCACTTAATGACCGTAAATTCAGTGAGAGAGAATGACGTAAGTCAATCTTTTAGAAATCGAAACAATAGTCAGTTCTGAGTGCGATTTATTCCATAATTATAATTGGACACTTGTATTTTCATACGATATGTCACCTTCCCGAGAGAGAAAGAGAGCGTTTATTGACATCGGTAGAGTCCTAATGGAGCTTGTTATTCTGAATATTGAATCCTGGGGCACGTATCCTTCGCTGAAGAAATTGCGAACAGTGTGGATAGAAGTAACTCTCTCGATAGTAAGAGACAGTTTTGATTGTGATGTTACGTCACTGAAGTGGAGAGAGGGAGATTTACTTGATTTTCCTACTGTTCATAGCTGTGTTGCGTATGCGTTACTTAGAGGGGGAAATTTTTAATTTCAGACACTTTTACGTACCAAATTTTTAGTTTCTTCCGCACATATAAGAATACCACTTTGAAATCCAGTATCCTAGCGAAAGCACGTTAATTACTGTAGTTTTTCATATCAGAGTAAACAAATTCTCCACATCACTGTACAACCGACTGACGCCATTTCAAACTCAACGGTTTTTTTTTTTTGCTTTTCCAACTTTTCATTCGTCGATTTCACAGTTTTTTAACACTTTTTTCACTCCAATCATATCCGACTCGAAGGACCATGTTTATTTCTTACAGAAATAATTTTTAAAGCGTTAAAAGATGATTGATGCTAGATAAGGATCAGAGTGAAGAACTGGTTTATTAATTCAAAGAAAACTGTTTCTATTTAACATGAATAAATTGTCGTTTATTGATAGTCAATTATTATCGCGTACGCGTGCCGCTCGCTTCTCTCTCTTATTTCGCACTGAAAATTCGCCCGCTTTAGGCGACCGATAAAGTTGAAAAGAAGGCATACGTCACACACACACACACTCGTATCAATTAGTGATTTCGCCCGAGTACTGGTTCATTAATTAAGGCATGCGTGAACAAACGTAGTAACAGTAGTGGGGATAAAAATAATTCGGACAATAAAAAAGATTTAAGGGAAAATAAAAATGGTCAAAATGATAACCAATACGGAAACCATAGCCAAAATAATCAAATCAAAAAACAATACAGAAACCGATACCCTTTTTTAACATTTGGATTTCCAACTGAATCAAAATCAACAAAACTTCAGACCTAGATTTCCACCCAGATTCCAACCAATTTACCTACACAGATTCACAAACAATAGACCCAGGTACCCTTATAACCATTACCACAAAATGTTACCAATGTTCAATCAAATGTCAATGGGCTTAAATCAAGGTTCAAAAATCGAACTACGGCAATAAAAATAGAAAATCAACTAAAAATAATAGGAATTCACAAGAAAAAACAAATTTTAACTCAGACAAAGGACAGGATTTAAATACAAAAACGAATGAAAACACAAATAACCAAAATTGTTGTCATTGTGGTTTAACGGGCCATTTTGAAAGAGAATGTCCTTATTACGCGTACAACCAGGAAAACTGGAAGGGCGGGTACTAGGACCAAAAATACTGAAACCTAACGCCGAAACGCTGGAAATCTTGAATTCGGATAAAGATGAAATATCGGAAACACGTTTTCATCTAATGACAAAATTCGAAGGTAGCTCATTTCGAAAGTTAGTAGATACAGGTGCCACACATTCATGCGCTGGCAAGGAATTGCTGGAAAAAATCCAGAATTCCAAATTTTTAATTTTTAAACCCGTCTCAAGAAAATGAATGGTCGCGAACGGCGAAACAGTCGACATAATTGGACAAGTAGTATTAAGTCACACGATGATTGGAGAAAATCAGAAACCATCTACGCATCTAAGGGTCCCGCGCGAAAAGCCACCTTACTCAAGAAACTGACGCAGCAAAAAATGCAGGACAGGAAGACTTTAAAGAGCATCTCTTTGGATTTTTCAACGCCGTCGATAAGCCACAATCAATGGAAATACAGGTAAACGATGATCTTTTATCGATTGTGCTGCTCTACAATCTACCAAGTAGTTTTGATAATTTCCGTTGCGCTATCGAGTCGCGAGACACTCTACCCGATCCTGAATACCTCAGAATCAAAATAATTAAGGAGCATAATGCTAGGCAGGGGAGGGGTGAAGGAAGTGAGAACGCCGCCATGTTCGTAAATTCGAAACAGAAATTCTCGAACAAAGGAAAGAGTGGTGGCGCTCGAAACGATGCAGCTGAAAACTCCGAAAAACAAATAAAATCTAAACCGAAGTACAGATGCGGTTTTTGCGGTAGAAAAGGATACAATGCGTCTGACTGCTTCCATAAGAAAAAACAAGAAAACCCAACCGCAAATTGTGTAGAGACAGCTCATTGTTTTTTCGCTAAAAAGGATGTGCAGAATCAAAGTGGTTGCACTTCACATTTCTGCAACAATAAAAGTGCATTTACCAACGTGACAGATACAACAAGTTATCTGAAGCTCGCAAACGATGCCACCACGACAGTGAGAGCGAAAGGTGACGTTCGATTCGGAACCGGTAAAGTGAACAGTGCGGTCATACTAAAAAGCACTCTCTATGTGCCGGTATTATATACTAATTTAATTTCAATTGCGAAAATCGTTGATAACAACTGCAAAGTGACATTTAGAAAGAACGGTGCCATCGTCAAAGATCTAAGCGGAAGAGATCTACTGACCGCTGATCGCGTCGGCAATTTATGATACTTACGAGAAAATCGCGAAACATTGAAAGCAGCATCCGCAGTAAAAAGCTTCAAGAGTGACGCGAAAATCTGATACGCTCGGCTGGAGCATTTAAATTCGAAGGACATGATACAGATGCTTAAAAGTAATTGTGCGATTGGTCTAAAGTTCGACGACTTGTTTGATCTGAGCAAGTGTAATGTTTGTCTGGCTAGAAAGATCACTAGTGCACCATTTACGAAACGAGTAAGCTTATCAAAAGCACCACTGGAGTTGATTCACTCATATGTGTGCGGACTAATGAGGAACACATCATTGGGGAACGCTCGTTATATTATAAGCTTTGTCGATGATTGGAGTCGATGGTGTCAGGTCTATTTCATGTGTGACAAGGGAAAAGCTGTCGAGAAGTTTATAGAATTTAAGAACATGGTTGAGAAACAAACCGTCTGCTGCATGTTAATTCAATCTGGACTATCTGTCTCTTTTTGGGCCGAAGCTATCGCTATGGCGCGGGCGAATCACACTCGAAATAGGTGTACGACTGAATGAATTGCTCACGGGACTCCTTATGAGAAATGGTTCCGAACACGTCCATCCCTCTTCTACTTGCGCACGTTTGGCAACAAAGTCTTCGTACTAGAGAAGACACCGAATAAAGGGAAATTCGACCCAAGAGGCATCGAGGGAACTTTTGTTGGATACGCCGACCAATGTAAGGCCTATCGAGTGTGGATACCAGGGGAAAGAAAGATAGTCGTCTCCAGGGATGTCAAATTTCTCGACCATTTCGAACCATCATGTACTGATAAACCATTGCTTCCTGGCAAAGAAAATCACAACGAAACATAAAAAGTTGTGAGTGGAGCGATAATGAAATCGAAAATCGTCTAAATCAGTCCCACTTGTAGGTGCCAAGACCCGACTCCAAAAGACGATGATGAACCACCATTCCTCGGTTTTGAGAGACAGGGTGACCATAACCCGACTCCAAAAGACGATGAAGAACCACTATTCCTCGGTTTCGAGAGACAAGGTGACCAAAATCGGACTCCAAAAGACGTTGATGAACCACCATTTCATGGTTTTGCGAGAAAAGTCGAAAAAATCCCTCGAACGAAGACTAACCACAGGTGAGTGATTTTTGAAGAACAAAACGAATGGCAGCTCCAGATGAGTCTTCAAGCAACGAAGACGAATTCTTTGACGCAAATATTTCCATGAACGCAATCAAAAAATCACTGAAAAACGCCACAAATGGACCTGAACGTCAAGATTGGCTCGATGCCATCCGTCAAGAAATTACTTGCTTAATCGCCAACGACACATAAAAATTAGTCAACATACTCACTAACGGAAAATTAATCGGATGCAGGATTATCCTAAGGAATAATTATAACCCAGACGAAATTTTAAATCGGAGGAAGGCCAGAGTGGTTGCTCAAGGATTTTCCCAAAGGCCTTCGCTCCCGTAGCTAGAATGGAATCACAACTGGACATCGCAGCAGCGCATCTGAATGGAGATATCGATACATTTATCTATATGAAGAAACCCGAGATAAAAGCAAACAAGATGCTCAACGCACTCAAATCTAGAGAAAAAGTTTGGAAACTGCGAAAGGACATTTATGGTCTACGTCAATCCGGCCGACAATGGCACGCAAAATTAAACCAAGTTTAAAAATTAATAGGTTTAAAGACTATGAATTCGGATACGTGCCTTTACACAGACAGTCAGGAAAAGGAACCGACCTACGTGTTAGTATGCGTCGACGACATCCTGAGTGCGTCGCGCAATCTTGAAAGAGTTCAAGAAATCCAACAAAAGCTTTCGGATTACTTTGATGTCAAGGTTCTCGGAGCGGCAAGCTACTGTTTAGGAATCGAGATTAATCAAACAAAAAGGGAAATCACGTTAAGTCAAACTGGATACATCAACGAAGTTTTATCAAGATTCGATATGAAAAATTGCAAGCCAGTCAAGACCTCATTTGTTAGCAAAATGAAACTTAACACACCTTCAGACACTGAGAAGATGAACTCGCTTCCGTTTAGAGAACTAATTGGTGCTCTCACATATATATTGCAGTGGCAATTACTGCATCGAAACACGAAACTTGCGTAATCGGACTTGGACTTCGTGAGTAAAAGAACTATCAGCGTGTTAATTGAGGGGGAGTGCTAGAGATCAAATAAAAAAATATTTTTAACTTTTCCGGTCATCATAGATGTCGCAGTGATCGATGTTATATTTTACTGTTAAGCAATTCTCATCATTCTCATTCTTATTGCTTTTGTGCCCATTGCTAAAATACACGTGCTTATTCTCTGAATACTTTGTCTCCCCGCACTTATTTTTCCCAACAGCATTTTCTTGCACAAGGTTTAATGTATGTGTTAGGCTCAAAGACCGAAAACGGCCAGAGACCGTAATATACGGCCAAAACGCGTTCTGGCAGTTGCAGAAATGCCAGAACGCAATGTGGCTGTTTTGAAAACGGCCAAAGACCGAAATAAACGACCAAAACTATTTTTGGTCGTTTTCGGAGCGACCAGAACGCGTTTTGGCATTCTTGCAAATGCCAGAACGCGTTCTGTCCCTTTTCAAACGACCAAAAACCGTTCTGACTGGTAGTTTTCAAAAGGGCTGACTCAAAACTGTTCTTTGGAGTAATTGAACTGTATACGGCGCATAGTAGAAAACAAGACTTCTTTGGGACAAAAATCCGCCGACTTCTCAAATCTCGATCAAATGAAGTATTTTTTTTTCAATACTGAGAAAGGATGGTACTTTGATGAATTTATTATTTAACATAAAAAATGCAATTGTTTATATTTGTACTATCTACAAACACCCGCCCCTCTGAAACGTTAGAGTAACAATATAAAATTACCCTCCCCCACATAAGAATTGAGTTTGGATTCCAAATAAATTCAAATGAATTGCAAATATATTTGTACCTTTTGGTATTTCAAAACATTCTACATTGATAACAATTTTTCTCTCTAAAACATGATACTGTGATGGCAAAAGTAAACAATCTTGACTCCATAAACAAGAACTGTTGATTATTGAAATAATATTCACTTAAAAAATCAGTTTGCCAGTAGCCAAAATATACGTTTGTTTTTAAAAATTGGTTTGATAATAATTAACTGTTCTTGACCTATGGAAAAATATGATAGCAAAGAATAATTGGCAATACATTTTTAGTTAGTTCCACTAAAAATTTGGGCCTCTTTGTGGAATAATAGCGAAAAATTGAATTTGTTCATGAATATTGTGTGAGTAACTAACAATTGTTGATTTGAAAAAAATGGCAGCAAGGATTCATTAGCAAGACATTTTCGGGTAATAATGCAAACAAGATATTTAGCCTATTCATTGTGACATAAGAAAACTGTGTATTTGTTTATAAAAATTATTTAAATAATTTTCAAGCAGCAGCAGCTAGTCTTAACTTATCGTAATTGGAAATTAAATTCTGTTATATTTTATTTAAAAATTGTAAATTTCAAGCAGCTAATCATTGCGAAAGACTTTTGTACACAAAAAGTGACCAACGTAAAACCAACGTAATATGTGGACTAGGGTGGCTGGAAAACACTTTTTTTCTCTAGAGGGCAACGATCCCCCCCATTTTGTTCCAAATCCGAAAAAAGAAAATGCCTTACTTTTGTTTTTTCGATTCTATTTCCATTTGTTTGAATAATTGAGAATTAATTAAGCATTGTTAATAAGTATTCCACTTGACCAATATAAATAATTTTAGGTGAAAAAAAGACGAGAATCCAGTGCCCAAAAGGTCGTTTTTATGGAGAATTGATATTTTTGGTTTTGAGGGTAGTTTTCAAGGACTCGTGAGGGTGTGTTAAGGGCCATTCAATTATTACGTAGAGGTCCCGAGGGGGAGCGGGGTGAAAAAAAATCTCTACATGATCTTACCTCGGGGTGAGGGGGAGTTAAAATCATTCTTACGCAATATCTTACTATGTCAATTATTGTTTCAATTCGAACGATCACAGTAGCTACTACTACGACCAAAGACTGATATAATTTTTTCAAAAAACAAACATCTTTTGTTTAAGTCAAATAACAACGTGTCTTAGCTTTTCTAATGATATGTAACTATTCAACGCTATTAAGAAAAATTTTAAGTTAAATATTACGTAAGAAAGGGTGGGGGGTTCAATAAATCTTATGTATCGTCACGTGGGCGGGGGGGGGGGGGGGGGCAAAAATGGTCAAAATCGCCCTTACGTAATGAATGAATGGCCCCTTAGGGTTGTCAAACCCATATATCCGATGTATGAAATTTTTCGCTGAGTGATTCTCTACAAGCCTCTTTACTTTCCCTACGCATTTTTTCAAACCCTAAAAAATTATTTCAAAAACTGATAAAAGTGATTTTTCCCCATGCATTTTACATGGGAAACTTCAAGTCAAAGCCGGCAGCAGTTCAAATAAGAGAAACGTGAAAACAAAAATTAGGCATTTTCTTTTTTCAGATTAAAAACAAAATTTAACTCTATAGGGCAGTTTCGAGTCCGCCCTTTTGAAAACTCACAATCAGAACGGGTGTAGGGTGTTTGGAAAAGGACAGAATGCGTTTCTTTTACATCTTGCAAATGTAGGAGGTATTGTATTGATGAAAAGTGTAAATTTCGGTCCATCTACGTTAAGTGTAATTCTAAATGTCATTCAAATATTTCATGGAAAAACAAATATAATTATTACTTTTACCTCTTTTCGAGCCAGCCCTTTTGAAAACTACCAATCAGAACGGGTTTTGATCGCTTGAAAAAGGACAGAACGCGTTCTGGCATTTCAAGAATGCCAGAACGCGTTCTGGTCGTTCTGAAAACGACCAAAAACTAGTTCTGGTCGTTTATTTCGGTCTTTGGCCCTTTTCAAAACAGTCACAACGCGTTCTGGCATTTCTGCGACGGCCAGAATGCGCTTTGGTCGTTATTTTCGGTCTTTGGCCGTTTTCGGTCATTGAGCATAACATATGCATTTACATATAATATTCGTATATAAAGTTCGTACTATAGCAATGAGGTCATTATGAAAATGGTACTTTGATGGATGTAGCTTTTTAGCCTTCTAAATATTGATGTAAGAGAAAAGCAAAAGCTCCACTAAATTTATTTCCGTAAAATTTTTATTTACTATAATATACTTCATAACTTTATATGAAAGCGAAATCCTGAACTCGAAAATTAATAATTGGCAGCTTTTTAAGTTTGGTGGAATTTAGTGAATTTATAGACATCTTTCAGGATGGCCCTATTTCTAATTTTTTAACATACGCGCATGGTAAATATTTTCCTTGAAACTACTTTATAAAGAGAATAAATTCAGACATTGAACTTCAAATTCGGATATGAACTGCCGTTTTTATACAAGTACCCAATAAGTACCTTTATGTCTATCACACATTAGAAAAAAATCATAGTTTATCGGGTCCTAACTACTCAAATTTAATTTTTCTATGACTGTGGCTTTTATACGTACTAAATTTGAGTTCCTAGATATTTCTGTAATTAGTTTATAAGTCTATATAAAGCGTTACTTTTAGTATGCAAAGATTTTCTGCAGATATAAAAAACCTATATTGTATACATTAATACCTAAGAAATATTTTCCGTTGTAATTTAGCTTTCTTGTACCTTATTACATTACCTTCATTTTGTTATCTAAAGCATTTTTACAGATTTTTTAGAGTAAAGATGTTTTTCTAATTATAAGGGAGCTTATTGGGTCTTTTATATATAAATATTTTGTCCGGCCCAATAAGCAGCTTTATGTCCATCACTCATCAGGGTACAACGACAATTTTACTATCGTTATAACCATTGGTTATAACTATACAATTTCAAGTTAAATTTATTCTTAATTTACCGCGGGCGCCAGATCCGTATGGATCATTCACAAATATGACCAAAAAGAATTTCGAAGAATATTTAAAAAAAAATCAAAGTTTAAAATAAATTTTTAAGGTTAAAATTAGTGAACGGAAAAAAAAATTTGGCTAGCTCAGCCCCGTCTCTGGAAAATGGCAGAGGAGCTAGTTCGTATAAATTAATACAAGAATTAAATTAATTTAATATAAATTTATAAATTAGTTTTCTAAAACGAAATACGATCTTTCGTCTGGTTTTCCAAGACCAAATACAAATTCGAACAGAATAGGGTTATTAAGCTCAAGCGTGTCAGGAGGGTCATCAACAATCAGGGAAAGGATAATATATATCGGGTTGAACCAAAGATATTATAATATCTTTGGTTGAACACATTTTAGGCTAAATACAATTAAAGAATATTTAGGAAAATCAATCAGGGAATGGGTCAAAAACAAAAGGGGAAACAACACAACAAATAAATAATCGGACAAGAATATAACAGGAAGGAAAGGGGTCCACACAAAATCTAATAGAAAATCTTCATTTCTGAACTTGATAAAAACAAAACTATACCTTTCAATCAATCAGCAATAATAATCCCAACAGCATTCCAAAATTTTTCAATCGGTTTTGGTGTAGGACCAGGAGGATAGGAACATGTTGTCATACAGCAGTAGGTTTGGCGGGAAATTTCAAAGGATTTGAGTAACTAAAATCGGCAAAGGGCGTTTCAAATGCTTCTTGAAGTTTCTCGTTAGGTCAGGATGAATGAGGCTTCTTTAGAATAGTCTGATTACTCGGGAAATACATAAATAAAAGAAACTAGCTGTGAATTCGATCTCGAGTGTTTCCACTTTGTTTGTATTTATAATTATATGGTGCTCATTTCACGAGCACTTTGCTTCCCGTTAGCAAATGTATTTGCTTTCTCATAGAGGAAGCATTAGTTAATTTTTTCAATAATAGACAAACCAAAGTCTTCATTTTGCTCAATTTAAAAATAGAAATTTACCAAAAATGAAAAATTACAAAATAATACAAAAAATGTTTTAAATACAAAGACAAATCAGACAAATCAAATCTTGCGTTCGAAATAATAATTTTTTGAGCTGGAAAAAAGAAAGGAAACGTTCTGTCGCACCCTATCCCTTTCCCAGATTTATGATTTCTTCACAAAAATGGTCATAATATTACTCTATTTGAAAATATATGATCAAAAAGTCTTTTCTATTCATGCATCAACTTTAAATTATTTCGATGAAAATAATTTTTTCTGTTTGAAACTGATGATTTAGATATTATAAATGAGCAGAACTTCCCTAATCTTCAATAAAGTGTATTATGAGAAGTTGTAGGCTCCGGAAGCTTCGATCATGATTCCTTAAAGAAACCAATCCCAAGGCTACTGGAACGTGTACGTCATCCGCTTCTGATCCTTCTGTCCTAGAAGGTAAGCAAGAGCGGGAAATTTACGCGTGATAACATCGGGCAACACTGTTCCCTGGAGTCAGGTCTCTAGCCGTGGATGACCTTACGCGGCAGACAAGACAGTTGGAGATGAAGGTTTCACCTCTGGGTACTTTTTTAGAGCTACCAATCTTTGTAGAATTTAAGAGGAACAGTGTTGACGGACCAGATGGAGTGATCCCAGGAGAACAGCCTTTTGCATCCGGTTCGCGATGAAATGAGCCTGACGCTGGCAAGCCGGAATCTTGTTGAGTTGGCTAATAAATGAAGCTTTCATTCCTCCAAGGCAGCCGATTATGAGAATTATAAGATGGACTTTGTAGCCTTGGTACAGCTTACTCAGCTCGAAAAGAAGTGCTTGATATTTCGCCTGTTTTTCTCCCTCCTTTGCCGTGATATTACCATCGGCTGGTGCCGAGAATTCAATCACGTAAATGATCTTGTTCTTCAGATCTGGGAGGACAATGTCAGGCTTCGTAGCACTGATACGTTGTGTGCTGGAGAATGAGAAATTCCAGTAGATCTTACACTGATCATTCTCCACGACTGACTCGAGTTCCCCCTGGGCGTATGGCAAGACGGGCAATAGATCAACACCATAGAAATGCCTAAGATGGTAATATATCACTTTTAGAGCTGCATTGTGTCTCTCTATGTACGCGCAGCGTGCATATTTAGAACATCCACTGAGAACATGTCCAAGTGTTTCGGGCTCTAGCTTGCACGCTCGGCAGTTGGTATCGCGTACAGGTATATTCATTATGCGCTCGCGGTAAACTAAGGTGTCTATAACGCCGTCTTGACAGGCAAAAAGAAATCCCTCGGTCTCCGATCTCAATCCAGCAGACTTGAGAAACATGCTGGTCAGATCCATCGAGAGCTCTTCTCTACGTAGGATGCCGTAGAACTTACCATGGAGGGGTTTCGCAGCATGTTCTCTTAGTAGAAGCGTATGTTCTGCTTCCTGTATACGACTTTTGAGCACCAGAGGTGTTAGTGATGCTAGGCCATTTGTAATGTCGCTGGAATCAAATGGGAGGTCAAGCTCCTCTGCGGCCCTATTTGCTGCATGGTATAGAAACACCGCAGCATTGGCGACTTCATGTTGATGTACGAGTCGCAAAAGGGAATCCGTGCTTCTTAGAACTGAACAGGCTGTAGCCAGAACCGTTCTTCAATGAAGACACTCTAAGCTTAGCAATCCTCTACCTCCTTTATCGCGAGGGAGATATATTCGAGGTACGGAAGATCTAGGATGAAGACTTCGTTGAATTGTCATCATCTTGCGTGTGCTTCGATCAAGTTGTTTTAACTCATCGACGTTCCATTTTACTGCACCAAACGTGTAGAGCAGTATAGGAACGGCCAGCATATTGGTCGCCTGGATCTTATTCTTTCCAGATAATTCGAAAGCCCAAATTTTTCTGAGAATTAGGCGATACCTTTTTCCAAGGGCCGTTTTCAAGTTATGCACATTTTGGGTTTCCGCTTGCGGTATTCCAAGATATGTATATGTTTCTCCAATACCAAGATGTTGAATGGTATTTCCGCCTATGAGTTGAACATCCTGATCGTCACTGGATGATGTAGTTTCTAGTCTTCCTTGGTGTAGGTGGACGCAGGCACACTTGTCCAGTCCGAAGCTCATGCCAATCGCTTTAGAATACCTATTTACCGCATCTACAAGGATGTTAAGGTCCTTTTTGGAGGAAGAAAAGAGTTTAAGGTCGTCCATGTATAAAAGGTGGTTGACCTTATATTCTCTTCTGCTCGGCGGGCCACATAGGTATCCAGAGCTTTTGCCTCGGAGCACAATAGATAGAGACAAGAGGGAAATGCAGAAAAGTATCGGACTTAGAGAGTCTCCTTGAAAGACCCCCCTCTTATATGTGACAAAGCTTGTAGTCACTTGTCTTTTGTCAGATGTTATGACAAATCTTGTCCGCCACAAGAGCATAAGCTCTTCTATGCATCTCACTATTTTTGGATGCACCTCCATGCACTCAAGGAACTTGATAAGAAGCTCATGGTTCGTGTTATCGAATGCCTTACGGTAATCAATCCAAGCCATGGACAGATTGCGTCGATACCTGATCGAGTCCTGGGTAATACACCTGTCTATTAACAGGTTCTCCCTGCAACCTGCCAGCCCTCTCTTGCATCCACGTTGTTCGACTATTACACTCCATACCGGCTCGATAGATGTCAATATCCTCTCTTTGAGGATGCCAGTGAATAGTTTGTAGCTGGTGTTTAAACAAGCTATGGGCCTGTAGTTCTTTGGACATGACAAATCTCCGGCCTTAGGGATCAATACCGTGCGTCCTTCCACTAGCCACAGCGGGACGGGTTGTTCTCCGTTTAAGAAAGTAGTAAATATACGAGCTAGATGTTGGTGCGTAGAAGTAAACTTCTTCCACCAAAAGTTGTTGATTTTATCTGGCCCTGGCGCCGAAAAGTTCTTAGTTCTAGCGATAACTTTCTTCACTTCTTCAGCAGTAATTAGTGGACACTCTTCCTCTGGATCTTGTAACCTTTGCCTTTGGCAAAAGTTACGAAAGAGTGATATATCGGAAGCGTCTTCATTCAGCTGATAAGTATCTCCATATACTTGCTCCCAGAAAATTTGAATATCTTCTCGACTAGGCGGATTTTTAACTACACATGACGCTTTATTGAACAGACGGGGAGGATTAGTAGAAAAGGTGGAATTTTCCTGAATCCACTTAACTCGCCGTTCAAAGAGCTGTTTCGCTGTTGAAAGAGATCTTACTTTTTGCGTCCAGTGCTGCTTGATGGTCGACAGTTTACACTTGTTCAGCGTGTGATTTGCTTTCCTCAAGTTTCGAGCAAGTGCCCTAACTTTTGGAGTGAACTTTTTATTTGCTGTTATGTAGCTTATCACGCACTGAACATTTGATGCATGCTGTCTCGCCGTTTCAATTTTGAACTGAAGCTGTGCAATACGCTCGCGTGTCTTACTTAGACGTAGCGAAGTTTCGTTACTTCTATCGTCGCTAAGCAGGGAGACCGCCTTCTCGTAAACTACACAGTTCAGATTCCAGAGATTAACATCTTCGGGGAGCAAATCGCGGAGAGCAGTATTAGCTTCAGCTAATTTGTCCATCCTGAGGAAGACTTTTTGGTGGATAGATCTCCTACTTCTCATGTTGACATTATCGGCTATCTGCAAAGGTGGTCTTGCTGGAACGGGTGGAATGTTCGCTGGAGGATGCTGCTCCTCTTCCTGTTGATAAACAGCTTCATATCCGTTTTTTCGCAAGAAGGATACCTGATCTCTCAAATACTGAGGCGTTTTATGATTTATTATTATTTTTTTTTTCATACTTTTTCTCGGATGAACCCGGTTTTTCGTCATAGCCACGGACTAAGTCAAGTGACTGATGAGATCAGGATGTTAAAAGTTATTTCAATACGTTGTTTGAAATCATTTACGATGATGTTGTAGGTACAAAATTAGAAGCATGATGTAGTTTGCAGTTTGGCTTTGCCGCTGTTATCCTTACACAGCGGCCGTGAGTGTTGAAGGTGACACCAGTCGCCTCTGGATGCTTTCTTAGAGCTACCATGTATCACGCCATAGGTTCTTAGTCACTTGCTTCCTGATGGTCTAGGAAGTTTCTTACAATGCGACAGGTGTTTAATAAAACCGCCTTTTGAGCTGCCGCCAGTACCCTACTTACTCCTAAATGTTCAAGATGTTCAGTGCATCTTGCGTGCACATTGCGTGTAGCCGAAATCACAATAGGATGAATAGATGCATGTTTCGCATTCCTCCATATTGCCTTAACTTCATGCCTTAGCTCGCTATACTTATGAATCTTGGTTGTATAGGTTGCCTGCAAATTTCGGTTGAGCGGACAAGCAATGTCGATGATGTAGACTCTTCCACCTTTTTTCTCTCGCATCACGATGTCAGGTCGATTGGCTCGAATGTAATGATCCGTCTGGATAGTCACATCCCAATATAAGATGTAATCTTCATTTTCTAAAACTGACATTGGAATGTATCTATAGAAAGGCATCCATTCTGTTAAGAGTCCTAGGTTTAAGGCAAGTTGTTGATGTACAATGCCCGCCACATCATTATGTCTGTGCGTATATTCTCTTTGAGCCATTACGCGACAACCATCAATAATGTGCTCGATGGATTCGTTGGTATCTCCACATAATCGGCACCGATCAACCACGTCTTGATGTAACACGTGTTTGCGATAATTACTGGTGCTAACAACTCTATCCTGAATCGCAATGACGAATCCTTCCGTTTCTGGATACAGGAGTCCCTTTCTCAGCCAAATATTGGATGCCTCACTATCCACTTCATATTGATCTAGCGTTTTGGGGTGTTCGCTGTGGATGGCTTTCTGTCTCCATTGCGTTTCTAATTCCTCTATGGTTTGTGCCCTGATATTCAAGGCCTCCTCTGAGGACAAATTCAAGGGCGTGTAGTCAAGATCCGCTTTACAGATGGTGTTGTAAAGCGTAACATCTCGCTTGCTGTTAAAATAGTCTCGCAACTGTGTAACTTGTGACTCACACAGTTTTCTGACATCTACAATGCCTCTGCCCCCTCTATGTCGTGGTAGAACTACCCTTTCACTCGCCGAATTACGGTGGTGCATTCGGTGTTTCGTCATTTCTACGCGGATGATTCTGTTTAATCGTTCGAGGTCAGTGTTCGACCATTTGATGAGCCCAAAGGAGTACGTGAGAACAGGGATGGTGTAGGTGTTGATTGCCCTGATCTTGTGTGCCGAGTTAAGAGAACTCTTCAAAACCAATCTGAGTCTTGTAGTGAAGGCAGTCGTTAGGCTTTTCTTAACTATCGTATGCTGAATACCCTTAGATTCAAGAATACCCAGGTATTTATATGACTCGCCCTCAGCCATTGCCTCAATGTCATTCCCGAAATCGTTGTCTATCTCTGCGGTCCCTAATTCTCCTCTGATTAAATGCACTGTTCGGCATTTATCTAGTCCAAACTCCATGTTGATATCATTGGAAAACTGCTTTGTAACATCAATCACTTGTTGCAATTTCTCGTCCGAACTAGCGTATAGCTTCAGGTCATCCATGTATAGAAGATGGGTCACTTGATGACCATCCTCATTATCATTTACTCGGAACCCATGAGACATGCTATTTAAAGTGTTGCTCAGTGGGTTCAACGCTAAACAGAACCATAATGCACTGAAGGAGTCTCCTTGGAATATACCCGTCTTAATGCGTATTGATCTAGTTATCCTCAGTTGTCCATGATCAAAATACTTGATTCTTGTACCCCATAGCATCATCGCACGACTTAGGAAGTCAATGATGCGTGGACAAATTTTGTATACTTTTAAGACTTCAAGCAAATAGTCATGTGGTACGGAAGGAAACGCTTGCTTGTAGTCAATGTATGCCATGTGCAAGTTCCTTTTTTACGAGCTTGCGTCATGGCAACAGCGTCTATGGTGACTAGATTTTTACTGCCTCGGGAGTTTTTACAACATCCTTTTTGTTCTTCTGTAAGGATGTCATTCTCGTCACAGTGAGAATAAACCTTATCTGCTATGATTGCTGTAAGACATTTATATATTGTTGGAAGACAGGCTATCGGTCGAAATTCAGATGGATTTTGAGCGTCTGGTTTTTTAGGCAACATATACGTAGTACCCTGCAGCATAAAGCCTGGCATCAGATCTGGATGTTCGATGATCTTCTGAAAACACCGTGCCAACGCAGGATGCACACTAGTCAGGTACTTATACCAGAAATTGTGCACCATGTCCGGACCTGGAGCTTTCCAGTTACATGCTTTTTTCAAAACCGCTGAAACATCTAAAGCTGTGATGTTCGTCAGCTCCATTTCAGGGTTATTGCTTGCTCTTGCTTTCTCTAGTTGGAACCACGCAGTGTCCAAATTGCTTCTGTTAGTTTTTCCCCAAACGTCTGACCAATAGTTAGTCATTTCTTCCAATTGAGGGACTTCGGTGTCTTGCTGGTTATTTTGCTGTACACTCAGTTCACGATAGAACCTTCTTTCGTCTGTCAGAAAGGTTCGATTTTGTTGCCTTCTTGCACTACTTTTCTTGTACCGACGCAGTCTAGCAGTAAGAACATCAAGTCTCTGCCGCTGGGAGTCTATAATCTCATCCAATATTGCTGGTGTCAATGTCTCGATGTACCGAGGGTGGATGATTTTAATAACATGGTGTATCAGCTTTCTGGTTCGATTTCCTTTTTTATATTGAGTCAGTCGACCCAATTTGCACCTTACTTTGCTGACATCCATATCCAACCTGATCTTCCATGGCGGATCTCGCTCCAGTCTTGGGGCGAAGACTGCATTTATAGGCCTAGTTCTGCGGCCCAACGTTCTAACGGTTGCCACAGCTGCACAGTATACAAGAGTTTGCACCTCTAACGCATTTTGTGTTGCGTTCAAATGCATAGGTAAAACCTTGCTGTTTAGGTGTTCTATTAGTGCACGCAGATCATTTGTGATGTTCATCTTGGGCAGTGAATGCCTTTGTGTTGGTTCTACATGTCTGAACTCTAGTAGAGCATGACCAAAATTCCTTTCAAGGTGCTGTAGATTTTCTGGGACTTCGCTGTTCATATCATCGTTTAGGATATCCGGATGTGGTTCTAGTCCATCCGGTACTTGGTGTTCATTATCCCTAGCACCTATGTCTTCAGCTGCAATCAAGTTTTCGTTTTCCACATCTTCCAATGGAAGTTCATCAATAGGAAGCTGCTGTTCCACTTCCATTTCGATGGCAGCTATTTCAACAGCCGAAAGCAATTTGTTTACAGATATCGAGCGTTTTTGATCTGCTAGATTCTGCTCATTTATTCTTGTTGCTAGCCCTGAGTACTTAAGTAAGAAGAGACGATGATGTTCTCTCCTTACACTTTGCCCACTTTTCTTTGCCAAAAAATAAAAGCGCATCACATCTCTGTTCATATGGTATGTCCATTTTAATCGCTTCCTTGGTTGTTGAACTTCGGCTTCTGGCACTGGTTGTATTAGGCCATCTACCTCCGGAGGATGTGGTGGTGCTGGATCATCACCAGGTTGAGGAAGAACATCAATTGCCACTGCTTGTTCGTGTGACGCGGCTTCCTCTAACTGCTGTTCATTGCCGTTGTTCTTCCACTCCAAATCAACCTGCTGTTTAATCTCCATTGCTCGATCTTCTGAGATGAGTAGATTAGTCCTGATGTCCTTCACCTTAGCGATAAGATCTCTCAATGCGACTTTCTCTATTTGAGGATACTTTGCGGCAAATTTCGTTCTGAAATTTTGTCCTTTTTTGCGTGATGTTTCAAACTTCGCACTTTCATAATAGAGACGCATCAATTCCTCATTCATTGTGGTATCCCACTTGATGCTCTCCCACGGTATTTCTGTTGAAGTGGTTGGCTGCAAATAGCTAACGCTAGCCAAAGCATCCTCAGCAGACGCAGTTGATGTTTCACTGCTTACCGTATGTCGCAGATGTTCTTGCTGGCCAGCTGTTTGATTAGTGAGATCTGCCTGACCATCTCGCAGCTCACCATCACCACCGTCCCGCATGCTGTGGCCCCCAGCGGTGGCTCCAGGGGCGCCCCGACGATCCTCGGGTAGCGACAAGCGTTTCAAAATTTTTAAAACACTCTCCATTATCATTTATGGGTTTTGGTGTTCCTCTTAGTCACTTTCCTCTTCGTTTTCTGCCTGTCTGGCATGGGAAACCCTGTCAGTAGCAATGCTACCGGCCAACATAGCCTTCAAATTCATGAGAGGAAAGCTCAAGCCCTACCGCGATCAATTTGCCTCGAATCAAGAGATTTTTTCCGTTCTTGCATCAATTTTAAATTATGTTACTGAAAAAAGTTTTACTGTGAAAAGCCGTGTTTTCAAATATTATGCAATTCCACAATTTCCATACCCTTCAATAAAATGTATCAATATTATAGGTCAATCTATTCATCTCGAATCAACACATCTTTTTTGTTCTTGCATCAACTTTGAATTATGTTAATGACAAAAGTTTTACTATAAAAAACCGTATTTTCAAATATTATGCATTACCATAACTGCCTTAATCTTCAATAACATTTGTTAATATTATAGGTCAATCGATTCGACTCGAATAAACACACCTTTTCTGTTTTTGCATCAACTTTAAATTATGTTAATGAAAAAAGTTTTACTGTAAAAAACCGAGTTTCAAAATATATAAATTACCATA
>CAKNXH010057578.1:48852-74621 GCA_932178445.1 Andricus quercusramuli | reverse complement strand
ATTCTTTCATCAACTCTGAATTATGCTAGTGAAAAAAGTTTTACTATAAAAAACCGATTTTCAAAATATATAAATTACCATAACTTCCCTACTCTTCAATAAGATGTATTAACATTATAGGTCAATCGATTCGTCCCGAACCAAGGAATCTTTTATATTCTTGCATCAACTTTGAATTATGAGAATGAAAAAAAATTTTATTATGAAAATCTATTTCAAATATAATATAAATGACAATAACTTTCTTACTCCTTGACAAAATGTGTCAATATTATAGGTCAATCGATTCGTCCCGAACCAAGGAATCTTTTATATTCTTGCATCAACTTTGAATTATGCGAATGAAAAAAGTTTTACTATAAAAACCCGATTTTTAAAATATTATTGAGTGCTAGAAAAAATGCAATAAATATTTTTAGAAATCCTTCGGTCAGTTTCAAGATATTAGTGAGGAAAATAAGCTCTCCAAATTTCATCAATTTATCTGAACCGTTTTCCAGTTATCGTGTTCACAAAAAAGCGTGACATCCACACATCCACACATCCACACACACACACACATCCGGACAATTGCTTAGACCATTGTATTAGACATTTTTAAATTAGGGAGGGTTTAATTAAATGAATTTGAAAATTTTGAAAAATGTCACCATTACAAAGCTTCCTCTATGAGGAAGCAAAAACAGGCAAAATCAATTCTTAATATTAACGGAAGTAAATTCAATAAACCCAAGTCTTGGAAAAACATGCAACTAGCGGATTCAGGAACTATAATTGAGTCTTTATATTTTGAAGTCAACTAAATAAAATTTTTTTAAATTATTGAATCTCTGAAAATTAATTGCTTGTGACTTGCAATACAATTGCAACGTTATGAGGGGTAAAGCGTACATTATCAACTCCTAAGTATCTTAATTGAATTTTTCATTTACTGTGGCTTATACATACTAAATTAGAGTTCATATGTATTTAAAGATTTTCTGCCAATATAAAAAATCAATATTTTATACATTAATACCGAAGATATATTTTCCGTCGTAAATTAGCCTTCTTGTACCTTATGTCACTCTAATATTGTTATACAAAGCATTTTTACACATTTTTTAAACAAAAGATGATTTTTTGTATATAAGGGTGCTTATTGGGTCTTTTATATGTAAATATATTGACCGATCCAATAAGCACCTTCATGTCCATCACACACTAGAGGTAAAGCGTAGTTTATCGGGTCCTAAGTATTTAAATTCAATTTTTCTTTACCTGTGGCTTTTACATACTAAATCAAAGTTCATAGATATTCCTGTAATTAGTCAATAAGTCTATGTATAGCGTTAATTTTAGTATGTGAACATTTTCTGCATATTTAAAAAATCAATATTGAGTACATTAATACCAAAGATATATTTTCCGTTGTAAATTAGCTCGCTTGTACCTTACATCACTTTTATATTATACTAGACTATTACGTGCGCGCGCAGGCGCGCGCTCACTTTTTGTATACATTCTTCTCCTTTACTGATCAATTTTCGAATCACTATTTATCCGTTTAAATTTCTTGACGAATCAAATTCTTGCTGAAATTATATTCTCAATGAATGTGTTCAGTGAACGTAATTCAGTATTTTAAAGAAAAAAATAATAATTTTTGTACAATGATCCGATTCTCAGTTCTCAATATCAGAATCATTGAACATTAATTTATGTTACTTAATATAGAAAAATTGAAATTAAATATTTATGTTATTTAACTTTGTAACAAAATAAATTAGCCAATAATGAATTAATCATTTCATAACACAAGAAGCATTGAAGAATTATTTTCATTGAATCATTCACCAGCGGCTGCGAAAATTAATTCGTATATAATAAAATTATAGCCAATATTCAATTACATAATGTCAAAGTAAATATTCAATTTATGTTACTGAATGGAAGAATATTAAATTTCAAGCTTTATGTCAAAGCGGTTGTATTCACATACAACGGCCATACCACGCTGGAAACACCAGTTCTCGTTAGATCACTGAAGTGAAGTAGTGTTGAGAGCGGTTAGTACTTGGATGGGTGACCGTTCGAGAATACTACTGCGTGCTGTTGGTGTCGTGGATGTGGTGAGCCCACACTTGTAGTTATTTACTACAAGAAACTATCCACCTAGAAACACTACCCGAATCGGGTAGTGTCACGCCTACCCTGCAAGGGCTTAATGGTATACATGCATTCAAATAATTTTTACTTAATATTTTTTTGACAATTTTAATTATTAATAACCCTTTAAACTATTTCAGAGAAAATTAAAATATATATGCACATAATTTCGAAATCAAAATTCAGATACTCATATCACAACATCGCAAAAGTAAAAAAAAATATAATTGTAGTATTTTAAACATTAACAAACTTTTATTATACAAATTATAGTAAATTGTCAATTACACAACCTTAACGTAAATAATCCGTTTATGTTGCCTGATCAAAAGCAATTAAAATTCAATCAGCATGTAATTTAAAATTGTTGAAAAAAAGAATCAGCTAATAATTAATTAATCTGTTTATAACATAAGAAATATTCAACTATAATTTTCATTCAAACATTGTAATCATTTTTATTCTACATTTTGAAAAAATGCACTTTCATTTCTGAAAATGTAATATATCTGTAACCTACCATACTAATTTCAGAAGAAAATAAAAACATATTCACATATAATGTTGAAAATTAAATGCAGACACTCGTTTCACAACATCAGAATTATTTCAAAAATAATGTGATTATGTAGTGGTATTTCAAAAAATAAACTTTTATTATGCAAATTATATCCAGTATGCAATTACATGACCCGAAAGTAAATGATTAATTTATGTTTCTGAATTTAAAACAGTTTAAATTCAATCTTTATGTAATTCAATATTGTGGTAAAAATTAATCAGCTAATAATTATTTAAACAGTTCTCAACATAAACACCCTCAAGCAATTATTTTCAAAGAAACAATCAAATTATTTTTACTTTGTATTTTTTTTTTAAATTTTAATTTCCATTTCTGAATATTTTAATTTATTAATGTATGTATTTATTCTCTCCCTTTTACGGGTTTGAGGGCCTCCGCTCCCTTTACAGTACGTTACAAAAACCACTTATACTAACTTAATAATACTTACTACCTAAACAATAATATTTAACTAATATTAACTTATATGCTAACGCTTTGTCTTGACAAAATTACTATCGAGATTTGCTGACTATCGAGATTCCTGGGCTTCCGTTTCCTCTTACCTTTTCCTTTACCATGATTTCAAAATTTTATTCAATTTACTCTCCTTGTATAGGAGTGCGCGATTGGCCTTTCCCTACTGTATACCCCTTACTTTCTCTCATTTCTTCCAGTCTCATCATCCAGCTTGCCCCTTGTCCACTTCCATCCAAGATCCACCTTATCCTGTCATCCATACTCTCATCACCTGTTTCGTCCCCCGTACATCTCTCTAAAACACGTCCCCATGATTCTATCTCGTAATGGCAGACCCTGCATCTTCTTTCCTCTTCATCCATCCAGTACCTACACTCTCTCATTCCTTCTCCCATCCTAAATCGTATAACGTGGTTCCATTTACTCTCCTTCTTAATCTTTCCTAAATATTCTGGTTCTCCTTCAGCCTTCACTACCTTATACCACCTGCCTGTTATATTTAGATTCCACGATCTTTTTCCATCTTTCCTCCCCCTCCTTAATTACCAGTTCATTCTCTAACTCTTGCCATACTCTGACATCTGCTCTTATATCGCACTCTCTCCTTCGCTGTTGTCTCTCTTTCTCCCACCTTGATCCTTCTGTGTTACCCCTAGTCTCTTTGTTTACTACTTCCCGTAGACAAGCTTGTGCTATCCTGCTTCCCTCCCCCCTCTTTAGTTTCTCCTCAAAGTTCCATGCTCTCTTCGTCTGTCTAATAACCATTTTACCTCTACTTAATTCCTCCCTCAACATATATCCTGGACAGCTCCAGCTCACTCCCATTACCCATCTCAAGAATCTCTCCTGCGTACTTTCCACCCTCTTGTGCTCCTTCCATCCCCAGATCTCCACTCCGTAACTTAGGACTGACCACACCAAAGCACCAAACATCCACAGTCTCATCTTCCAGTCATCTTTAAACCTTCTCTTCCCTATGCCCCACACCTGTCCCATTACTTTAGTCGCACATTCTATCCTTCTCCTCACCTGTAGTTCAACCCCTCCTTTCGACTCAAACCAGAAGCCTAGGTAACTAAATTCCTCGACCTGTTCCACTTTCTCCCCGTACATCTTCCATTCATATTCTACCTTTGTCCTTCTCTTCCTAAAAATCATCACCTTCGTCTTCTTTACATTTACCGTTAGGTCTTTAACTCTCACATACTCCTCAAACACTCTCATTATGAGACTCATCCCTCTCTCGTCATCCGCTAATAAGACTATATCGTCTGCATACGCTAAGGAATATACCTTGCTATTTCCCAAAACCGTCCCTCCTTTTCCTTTCTTCTCCAGTTTCTCCTCAAGATCTGCCAACAAGAGGCTGAATAGTAGTGGGCTCAATGGACATCCTTGCCTGAGCCCCCTTCCACTCCAAAAAATCTTCCCTTTTTCTTTTCCAATCTTCACCCTTATCTTAGTCTCTTCGAATATCTCCTTTATCCTCTCGACCAACCCTTCCTCCACCCCCTCCCTTTCATAACTTGCCATAGCACCTTTCTGTTTACCGAGTCAAATGCCGCTTTAAAGTCTACAAATAAGGCCATTAACTTCCCTTTCTTCCTCCCTAAGTTCCTATTCACCAGATAATTCAGTACATAGATGTTGTCTACTGTTCCCATCCCTTTCCTGAAGCCCGTCTGATTGTGTGGAATAATCCCTTTCTCTTCCACCTCCCTTTCTAATCTCTTTCTGAGAATCTCCGTATATATTTTGTATCCGACCGACATAAGTGTGATTCCCCTATACTCCTCCACCTTCTTGCCCTCTCCTTTCTTAATTATCGGCACCACCAACCCTTTCCTCCATTCCTTAGGCCATCCCTCTCCTTTCCATACCTTATTACATACCTCCCGCATTTCCTTTCTCACCCCTTCTCCTCCGTACCTCAAAGCCTCGTTCTCAATATCGTCCTCACCTGTTGCCTTGTTTCTTTTCAGCCTCCCTATCGCTCTATTCAGTTCCTCCATACTTATCCCGTTATTGCTATCATCTTCTCCTTCTATTACTTTCCTCTTCTCACCTAACACCTTATTTTCCACTCCTCCCAATAGTCTCTTAAAGTACGGGGTCCACTCATTCATCTCGATTTCCTCATTGATGCCCTTCCGTCCCCCTCGTTCCCTATTGATCACCTCCCATTCCTTCCCTTCCCTGATTGATTTTTCCACCTCTTCCATATACCTACTTTTTTCTAACTGCCTTTTATCACTTAGAAATCTTTCATGTTCTCTCTTTCTCCGATTATATTCCTGCTTCCCTATCTCCCCTTTTCTCCACTTTTTTACATTCTCCTTCATTCTATCCTTACTCTCCTTACATTCTGCGTCCCACCATCCCCTCTTCATGCCCTCCTCTTCTCTTGGCCTCACCTGTTCTTTTATCCTCTCTGTTAGTTCTTTTAGCTTTCCAAGGCGCGCGTCAACGTCTTCCCCTTCCATTCCTCTAATCTCCTCGTTCTCCATTCTTTCTTTAAATTCTCTCAATTTATCCTCCCCCCATCTACCCATTTTTACTTTCCTTTCGCCAGTTCTTTCCCTTTTTTCGCTATGCCGCTTCCATCCTGAACCTTTCAATGTCGCTATTAGCGGGAAGTGTTCTGAGCCTATTTCATCACCTACTTCCATTTTATCTATTCTCTTCCTTATTCTTTCTTCTGCTAGAATGTAATCTATCACTGTCTCCCCTTTACCTATAAACGTCATTTCCCCTTCTTCATCTCCCCTTATGTTCCCGTTGCAGATAAACCACCCCTCCTCTCCTAATAGGTTCAAAAGAGTTTTACCTTCCCGATCTATCTCCCTGTGCTTGGAATTTCTTCGAGAAGTTTCGCTTTCTTCATCCCATATCTAACCCCCTAACTCTCCTGTCCACGCGTTCAAGTCTCCTCCTATCAAGACCAACTCTTCATTCCTTTCCTCCATCCATTCCCTTAATATTCTCCATCCTCCCTCTTCTCCTCTCCTTCTATACACACAGACGATCGCCACCCTTTCTTTTCCTACCTTTATTCTTCTCACCATCACGCCCTCCTGCTTTTCGTCTCGCTCTTCCACTCTTTCATTTCCCATCAGCTCCTTTTTAACCCCTGACACCATACCTCCCATCGCTCTTTCCTTCCAATGTTCTTTCCTCGCTTCTTGCATTGTCCACACATACCCCTTCGGCAACTTCCGTTTCAATCCCTTCCAATCCTTTTCGTCTACCCACGTTTCACTCAGCATTACCACGTCCCATTTTCCAATAGCCTCCCAGAACCCCTCGTTCTTGTTTTTTAGCCCTGACACATTCCAGATAGCTACACTAACTCCTCTCTTTTTGTCCTTCCCCCTCCTCCTTCCCGTGCTCAGTTTGTCTGCCCTGGTGGAGACCCCGACCCGTCTCTCCTACTCTCATTACCTTTGTTTTCCCTTCTCCCAAGTATTAATTCCTGTGCTCTCAGCTCTTCTCTCTCTTCGTCCCAGATCCACTTCATCCCATTCACCCACAGCCTGTCTTTCCCTATCCGAACATTACACCCGTTCCTCCTCTCTATCCATGCTCTCCGTTCGATCATCCACTTCCTCTTTCTCTCTCTCCATGTCAGGTCCTCGTCAATTCTTTCATTCCTACCCTTTTCTATCCTCTTCTTTTCCATAATTTCTCTCTTCTCCTCCTCACTTCCCACTTTTACAATGAGCACACCTATTTCCCCTTCTGTCTTTCTCCCCAGTACCTTCACCGCCTCCACTCTCACCTGAGCCCCAATATCATTCATCAGCTTCTCCAGTTCTTCCTTTCCCGAGTTGCTTTCTACTTTCATTCCTTTAATTACTATATTTCGCTTTCTTTTCTCTTTCTCTTCTCCTTCTAGTCTTATTTCTATTTGGTTTAGCCGTGTGCGCATTCTCTCATTTTCTTCCTGCAGTTTCTTATCATCTCCCTTGACGTCTCCTACTCCCACCTCTTCCTTCTTTTCACTCCCGCATTCTAGTTTTCTGACCCTCTCCTCAAGCAAACTCATTTCATTTCTCCTTTCTCTCCCACTCTCTATCTGTTTAATCTCTATCCTATCCAGTTTTCTAAATACCTCCTCTTTCTCGGCCTTCCGCAGAGCATCCCACTCCTCCCATTTCTTTCTCATTTTTTGGACTTCCTCCCTGACTTCTTCCCTATGCGTCCTCGCTCTGTCAAAACCTTTGCAGGTTTCCTCTCGGAGGCCTCTGATGAGTTTCTCGAGGCCTTCTAGACTGCTCCCCCCTGACCTCCTTTCAGGTGGTGTTTTCTGCCTGATCTTCTTGAGCGCTTTTTGATTTTCCCCTTCCTCATCTAACTAGTCTCTAACCCTTTTATTATCTTCCGACTTCTCCCCTTCACTACTCGTGGTCGCTGGTTGTCGCCGCTTATCAAAAAAGCCCTTGGCGTTTGCACTGTTCAAACTGTGCGCTCTTTGCAGTCTTTGCAGGTTCGTCGGTCTGCCTCGTTGTCTTGCTACCGTCTCTCCCCCTTCCATACCTAGCTTCATGGACACCTCTCCCTCATCACTACTCTCATTATCGCCGACGTTACCTTCGATATTCACAATCGCCTCGTCCTCTTGCCTACATTCGCTACCCGTTCTCGACCTTCTCTCTGTATCCGTCTCATGCTGCCCTCTCTCGGGACTTCGTGTGACCGGCATTCTGCCACGCACTCCTTCCTACGTCACGTTTTCCTTTCCCTCGCTTTCAATCCCCCATGCAAATTGGTCAATCTAGATCTGAAGCCACCACTCTAACAAATCACTCAAAATCTCCCACACAATAAGTCACCACTCTTAAACAACTGTCTTTTCTCATTCATCCAACCCTCACTCTCACCTGTCACTCACCCCGCGTGAAAACTCACCACCTTTCACAACCGTTCCTAACCTCAAAATCCTTCTCTTTCACTTTTGACAATTATATGATCACTCACCACCCTTCTACCAACCCCTTCATTCTCACTTACACCTTAGCCCTTAGACACTGTACTCACCGCCCTTTTTCCTTTCAAACTCTCCTTTTCCCTTCACCAAAGCCAAAATTTTAGCACCACAAAAATCACCAACAATCGCGATCGGTACCGGAAACGGAAGCATTTGGAAAAATTGCACAAAATTAAAGTTTTAATCAAATCAAGAATTAATCAATCATTAAAGAACATAAAAAGCATTGCACAAATATTCTCATTTAAATATTCAATTAATTTTAAGTTTACCATATATCTAAAATTTTTAATTGCATCACTTAAAATCTAAATTATTAATAACATCCTATACCAAATTTATAATCAATCAAAACATATGTACATAACATTCTGAAAATTGAATTCAGATAATAATTTCAGACCATCACAAACATTTTGAAAAATTATGTATTATTCAATATTCAATTACGTAACCTTGAAGTGAATACTCAATTTATGTAATCTAATTAAAATTAATTAAAACTCAATATTTATATAATTCAAATTTGTGAAAAAAATTAATCAGCTAATAATTGATTAATCAGTTTAGTACATGGAGAGTATCAAATAATTATTTTCACTAAAACATTCAAATAATTTTTACTCCATACATATATGAAAATTTGAATTAATTTATTAATTATTGTTGTTTAAATGAATATAAACGTGATCTTTATTTTAAAGTTGAAAGATTTGCCTAAATTATTAGGAAAAAGGAATATTTATGATAATTTCATTATTAAATTTAAATTCAAGAATTCAGAATCAGACTAAAATCAAATTCAAAATCTCATTTAACGTCCAATAATGAAGTCAATATATAGAATTCCTAAAGACAAAACAAGAATTCAACGATAAAATTTGGACAACCACCACAAAATGCTCCTATTGCAATTCCTGAAAAACAAAATAAAAAAATTTGTTTCTGTGGACAATAATAAAAAAGAGGAAAGAAAAATGAGAAGGCAACCAACCAAATCCCCTTCCTTCTCTTTTTTATTACTTTCGTCTTTTTTATTTGTATTATTATCAAATAACAATAAAAAAGCATGCAAAGTATTTATCAACGTCTCGGTGCTCACACAGCACCCTTATCAAGGCTGTGTGAGCACCGAAACGTTGGAATATGTAATTTTCAACAGAAAGAGTTAATATTTAATTAATGAGTTCAGAACATAGAAAGCATTTAATAATTATTTTCATTAAAATACTAGAATAACTTGTATTTAATATTTATCTGAAAATTTCAATTATTAATAACCTATCAATGTAAAACCAGAAAAAATTGAAAAATATGCACATCTAATTTTTAAAATTTAATTCAGATACTAACTTTACAACCCACAATATGATTCGCATTGAAACATCGACATAATGTTTTTCCTTATATTTTTTTAAAAATTTCTATTATTCATTTATTTATAATTATTTATTATTAGTATTATATTATAATAATAATTATTATTATTTTTATAATTATTATAATTATAATTTATTTATTTATAAATTTTGAATTTATCTAAACTTTTATCATTAAAATCATATCCAATATTCGAGTACACAAAGATTCCTTCTATACCACAATCTTACACAAGATGGAAGTTATCTTTTTTCATATGAAAGATTTGAACTTTTATTTCTGAAAATTCAATTAATTTATGAAATAGAATCAGTTAATATATAATTAATTAGTTAACAACATAAAGAGCAATAAACAGTTCTTTTGACAAAAACATTCGAATAATTTTTACTTCGTATTTTTCTGAAAATTTGAATTAATAATAATATTTTAAGCTAATTCTATAGAAAAGTAAAAAATATGTACATATGATATTGAAAGAAGAATTTAGATACTTATTTCACAAATTCAAAAAATTTAGAAAAATTATACAATTGGAGTAGGGGTATTTCAAACAGAAATAATCTTTTATTATACAAATTATGATCAATATTCAATTGCATGGCCTTAAGTTAAATAATCAATTGATATATCTAATATAAACAAATTAAAATCTAATCTTTATGTAATTTAATATTGAAAAAAATAAATCAGCTAATGATTAATTAAGCTGTTGACAACGCATAAAGCATTTAACTATAATTTTCATTGAGGCATTCAAACAATTTTTACTTTACATTTTTTTTTACATTTTTACTTTCATTTCTGAAATTTTGATTTATTAGTAACCCTTTTTAGTTACTTGAGAAAAAATTAAAACATATTTACATATAATTTTGAAAATTAAATTCAGATAATCATTTCACAATGTCACGTCCCGCGACTTTTATAATAATATCTAATTATAAACAATTGATTATTATTACATAACATTCATATTCAATAGATTATGACTATATAACATTTATATTCAGTAGACGTTTCGACTGCTCGCTCGCTTCTTGGCCCCAACCAAGTTGTGATTATAACTCCCTAAACTTCGCGCCGCTCGACCTCTGTGAAGGTTTTTTGTGACAGTGAAGTGTTAAAGTGGAGCTTGTTTCCTATGTTCTGTGGACACAATGTCAACTTACACAGATTCGATTCTCCTCGAAATCAGAGCCGACATTAAAGGGATGAAGGAAACCAACGAGAAGATCCAACAGGATATCGGGAATATTAACTCAACACTAGCTGCCCAAATCAAGCACGTCTAAAAAGTAGAGCAAAGGATTGAAAACGTGGAGCAAAAGCAGAAAATTTGCGAAAAATCTTCGAGAGCAAACAACCTAATTTTATACAAAGTTCCTGACACCAATGAGAAGGAGAGAAATAAAATAGACAAGGTTATGGAAATCAACAATAAAGCAGGAATTATAATTCAGGAGGGATGCGTAGTCACTGTTTACAGAATTGGCAAATTCGCTCAGGGCAAAAACAGACCTATTTTAATTAAACTCATCGCTCCACGATGGAAGAAAGCATTTTTTGATCTGCAGAATTAAAAACACTCGGTTTCGTAATTTCAAACGCCAACACTGCAGAAGAAAGAGAGGCTATTAAACCTCTCTTGAAAGCCAGATATATACTCAAACGTAGAGGGTAGGTTGCTGTTATAAAGGGCACGAGCTTATACACGGGCAATCAACAATTATCAGAGAGGGAAATAGAAAACATCTTGAGGGAGGACAGCCTGAAAGGAACACATACACCCACAAGCCAGGCTGTTGAAAACTTTGCAAACCCGAAAAACACAATCAAACCTAGGAGAGGGCGACATCCATCGGATTCTACAAGCTCCAGGTCGGATGGCTCGTTGGACTTTTTAGAAAACACCCCGAAATCAACCAGAAGCAAGCAACAGCCAAAGCTAAAATGACTGAATGACGGATTACATTCAGCAAGCACCCCGGAAAAGCAGATTTCTACCAACACGCATACTGATACCACGGCTACGAGATATAAACAGACGATAAGGACTGACAACAACGATTCTGCCGATGACGATCCTCGAACAAGGTTGGTCTTTTGGAATGTCTTTGGATTTAAGAATGCAGCGGACATCATGGAGTACGTAACAATCTATGATATTTTATGTTTCTCAGAATCATGGTTAACAGCGAATAATGTTAGTTCTTTTTGGTCAGCGAAATACAATCTGGTCTTCTCGTATGCGATTAAAGATAAAATAAAGGGTCGTACAAGGGGGGGGGGATTAGTCATAGCGTATAACAAAATGGGCTCTTACAAACATGACCTGATCGAGTGTTCTCCGGAGATTCTGATGATCAAAATAACTGGTTCAAATATGCAATTCTTAGAAGCTGTCGTTTACTCAAATCCGCAGTCAGAGATCGAAAAATGTCTAGAAAACCTGAATGAACTAATTGATAGAGTTAGTGACAGATTCCCCCAGCTTCCAATTTTCATAGGTGGCGATTTTAACGCAAAAACGGGAAATATAAGGTGTCAAAACGACGACAGCTTCTCCCATAACATGTCAAGCATTGGAAAATCACTTGATAAAGAAGTTAACTCCAGGGGTAAAAAATTAATTGAATGTTTGGAACAATGTAATTTAACAACTTTAAACGGGAGACTGCTTGGAGACAATCTTGGACAAATCACTTACCATGGTGCGTATAAACCAAGTGTCATAGATTAAAGTTTCTGTTTCCCAAGCTTTTTGGTAGCTTTTGACCAGAGGGCGTTAAGATATTAGGTTAGTTTCACTTTTTCTTAGTTCTACAAAAGGGTGTATCATTTCCGGTGACGTGTATACAAATGGGTCCTAAGTGAAAATTTAACTTATTTTTGGAAAGATAACACTAATGGACAATAGAAAATTTCACGAAGAAAGTTTGGTAGGTTTCGCTAATATTGAAATTTTTCGTTACTTGTGTTACATATTATGTAACAGAAACTCTACGAGAAATCAAAAAGAATAACTTTTGTTCTTAGAAAAGGTGTTCCATTCTTTTAATCTTGATAACAAATTTTCAGAAAAAATAAACTTTGCTGGGTGTCGAGAGTGTACAGATTCTTTGTAAGCTTTCTTGCAAATTATGTAACAGGAATTCATACAGGAATCAAAAAGTGCGACTTTTATTGTAAGAAAAGTTGTTGTGTTATTTTAATGCTGCTGATAAAATTGTATGAATGAAATTTTGGCGTGTTTCTTGCATTTTTTCACTTTTGTTACAGGTTATGTAACAGAAATTCTGAAAGAACCCGAAGAAAGTATAATTGTATTGGTAAAGGTGTTATATAATGTTAGACTTGCTTACAAGTTTTCAGAAAAGCAAGGTTGCTGGGTTTTGCAAATGTTCAGCCTGGTGTTAGTTTTGTTACAAGTTACGTAACAGAATGCCTATGAGGAAACGAGAAGAATGACTTTTGTTATTAGAAAAGGTATTGTGTTATTTTAATCTTACCATAAAATTTTCAAGAAAGAAATGTTGTGAAGTTTCTCGAATTTTTAGTTTTTTTTGTGTGTAAATTTTGTTGTAAGTTATGTGACAGAAATTCTGAAAGGAATTAAAAAGACAAACGTTTTTTGTCGGTAAATGTGTTGTCTCATATTAGGCTCGGTTATAACATTTTGAGAAAGTAACTTTGTTGGGTTTCGCGAATGTTCAGGTTTTTGTTACTTTTGTTACAAGTTATGTATCAGAAATTCTTAGTGGAATCAAAAAGCTTAACTTTAGTTTTAAGAAAAGGTGAAGTGTTATTTTAATCTTGCCAACAAATTTTCAGGAAATAAATTTTGCAGGGCTTCTTACATTTTCAATTTTTTTTTTACTTTTGTTACAAGTTATCTAACAGGTATTCCGAGAGGACCCAAAGAGTAAAGGCCATTTTGCAAGACGGCGGACAAATCGTGTTCCCGAGCCATTAATCTGTGTATATTGCTTGAATTAAAAAAATGATTGTTGTCCGGTATTGTACTAATGATACTTTATTTAGCCCGCACAAGTTTTTTTTCGCTGTTCACAATATTTTCGAATTATTCCATGAAGTATGGCCCGGTCGTCAGTCCTGTCACGTGTCCCTAGTGATGAAAAGTGAACTTCGTGCAAATATATTGACTATAACCACAACACTTTTCAACCTTTCTAACAGGTCCATAATATGCTACAGTATTCCTCTCCCAAATTCTACAAAAAGAAAAGAATTTCTTTGTTTTTTTAATTTTTTTAATTAGACTCAGAAGTATTGTCCCCAGGGAATTGAGTCGGGCGAGCGCCCACTTTTAAATACCGCCTAGCGGTTGTAAAATAGGCTGTAAAAGTGCTCTGCTGCATCACCTCGCTTCAGTGAGGCTCGAGTTACCCAGTAGGGAAGTCATTGGTGATTAAATTATTTTGTTTTTGCGATAAATTAAGTGATAATGAGTGCGAAATCTATGCGTACCTTTATTCACCGTCAGTCCTGTCACTTCCTATTTCCACTAGTAATTAACAAAAATGATTATAAAATGATGGGGAGACAATACTTCGTTGCTGCATGAATACGATCTAGGTCTCAGAAGCAATTTATGTGGATTTAACGAATGTTCAGGTTTCTATTACTTTTATTGCAAGTTGTGTAAAAGAAATTTTAAGCGGAATCGAGAAAGGTGACTTTTGTTGTTAGAAAATGTGTTTTGTTACTTAAGTCTTGGTAACGAATTTTCAACAAAGCAATTTTGCTGAGATTTGCGAATTTTCAGGTTTTTCTTACTTTTGTTACAAGTTATATAACAGAAATTCTGAGAGGAATCGAAAACTGTAACTTTTGTTGTTCAAAAACGTGTTTTTTTATTTAAATCTTGGTAACGAATTTTGCAAAAAGAAACTTTGATAGGTTTCGTAAACATTCAGTTTTTTTGTAATTTTTGTTACAAGTTATGTAACAGAAATTCTGAGAGGGACCGAAAAGGGTGGCCTGTGTTGTTGGAAAAGGTGTTTTTTTATTCAAATTGGTTAGAGAATTTTCCAGAAAAATTTGTTGCAGGGTTTCGTAAATGTTGAGATTCTGTTAGTTTTGTTACAAGTTATGTAACAGCAATTCTGAGAGGAATCGAAACAAGTGACTTCTGTTGTTAGAAAATAAGTTTTGTTATTAAAATTTTAGCAACGAATTTTCAAGAAGATCAAACTGCATTCTTAAGAGATCCTAACAGACCGATTAAAACAAAATTCTTTCATTTACCTTATTCAAACGTAAGTTGAAAAAATGGTACAAGTTAATATGTTATTGCTTTATTAGCACGAAATTAAATAAAAATGATTTATATCATTGTGTAATCAATGAATTAAAATTAGCGAAGCATAACTTGATAGTTTATTATAATTAAATATTTCGTTATAAACAGTAGTAGGTAATTTTTAAATTATTTTGGATATTTATGAAGTGATTTTCATTTTAAATACAATTTAGAGTAATACATAAACATTGAAGTAGAAAAATAAATGTATTTTTTATTGTTATAAATAAATGCGCAGTTTGAACAATTATTGAGAATTTGAGGTACTTTTTTTAAACGTGCTTTGCTTGACTTGGCCGTGATATTTCAGTAAATTATATTATCATTTTATGACAACGTACTGCTTATTATAAATTGATAAAATTTTATAAACAATTACGCAGCTTAAGTGATTTTTATGAGTTCCAGTTACTTTCGTTAATGTGCTTTGTTAGTATTTCTTCGAAGTAATTAAAACTCTTGAAAATTACAAAAAGTGCGCATTTTTTTTATAAAACTTGTTTATAACAATCACAAAATTATAATCAAATGGCAATATAATTTACCAATGTGTCATTAGCAAGCCTAACAAAATAATTTTTGAAACAATTAACTGAAACTCTTTAAAATTTCTCAAACTGCATATTTGTTTATAGAATTTGTTTCCAACAATGACAAGAATACGTCAAGTGTTCTCACCTAAATTTTTTTTATCGGGTTGAAACTTGGCTGAATTATAGTCCTAGTGGACCTATATTAATTCACCAAAATATTGATCCATTTATTAACTGGTTGTCAATATACAGAGGCCTGAAGTTTTCACTTTTCTAGTGTAAAAAAGCTATTTTTTAAAGAAGAAAAAAAATTTAAGTGCGCTTTTTTCAAATAAATCAATTTTACTTTAGATTTTCAAAAAAGGTCCAATTGGATTATCCTAATTGAAGTTACACTAAAGTGAAGGTGGAAAAGCACCTGAAAAAGTTAAAACTTCAGGCCCCTCTACATTGACAAACAATTGATAAATTGACCTATGGTTTGATGAATTGATATAGGTCCACTAGGACTATAATTCAGCCAAGTTTCAATCCATGGAAAAGAAAATTTAGGCGTGAACACTTGACGCATTCTGTCCCCAATATAGTTTACTGAAACGTCACTATCAAGTGAACGCAAAGCAGGCTTTGAAAAAAAGTACCTCAAACTGTCAGAAATTCCTCAAACTTCGGATCTGTTTATAAAATTGGTTTATAACAAAAAAAACATTTATTCTTGTTTTTTAATGTTTGTGTATTACTTTACACTGGATTGAAAACGAAAATCACTTTATAACTATCCAAAATGATAAAAAAATCTCCCACCATTGTCCAAAAGAATACAGTTGTTGGTAACAAATGATTTATTTATAGCAAGTTATTAAGTTATGCTTCGCGAATGCTTAGTTATCGAGCACACACGCACATCAATCATTTTGAATTAATTACGTATTATTAAAGCTACAATATCTTAAATTTTACAATTTTCTTAACTTTGGCTCTTCAGAATTTAGTTTGCTTCAATTAAAAAAATATATAAATCGATTGAAAATTGTAGCAGGAATTGTATTTTGAACATTTTTCCGTCATTTTGCCCTACTGTGCGGTCTCCGCTTGATCTTGTGATACAGCTTTCAGTGAATAATATACATTATCGAAGTTTTTCTCCGCCAAATAAACCTGTTGTGTCATGTCTCTTGCGTGCAGTGTCAAATTTCACGCTTTCAAAAAAACGGTGCACCAATTCTTCTTTTCTTTTTGTGTTCCACTTGATTCTCACCCACGTTATTTCTCTTGAAGTGGTTGGCTGTAAATCTCTAACGCTAGACAAATTATCCTCAGCAGCCATAGATGATGTGCCACTGTTCACAGTTTGTCATAGATGTTATTGCTGGCCAACTTATTGATTTGCGAGATTACCTTGAACATCTCACAACTTACTATCACCACCACCCCGCATTCTGTAGCTCCCAGCGGCGTTTCTAGGAGTACCCCAACGATCCTAAGGAACCGACCATCTTTTGGAAATATTCTTTATATCCTCCATAATATTTGTAGGTTTTGGTAATTGGTCTCTGCTTGTCTGGCATTGGAAACCTTGTCAGTAGTGATGCTACCGCTAGCATAACTATCAAAGTCATTAGGAGGAAGCTCAAGACCCAATAATTTGCTAACAAACACGGTCTAAGACGCCGAAAGCGTTTAGTATTTTCCTTAGTGTCAGTCGCTGTTTGCAGATTTAACTTGCTTGCGCATGCGTTACATTTTTCTCTATCATGCTACATGAAGGTGTATTTTTTGACGAGGGCATAGCTCTTGCATGAATCGCGAACATTGGAGCACTCTCTTTCCGTACTCTGAGGTTTTCACTAGGCTTCTTGGCCCTTCTTCAGCTCAGCACATTATCGAACATACTCTCTACGCTTTTCACATAGTTCTTCTTCACGCTCGGTGTGTCAACGTACGTATACTTGAAAGTAGATAGATAGCCTTGCAGTCGATATTGAAGATCAATCACGACAAGCTCAAAATTTCTGCCTTGTAGCAATCTCACTTCATTCTTTTAAAAGCTACTTTTAATTTTCGCAACAAAAAAAAGGAAAAAAATTAAAAGTTGTGTTATTAAATATTTTGAGCTACCTCGAAAATGGTGAGACATACATGTAAACTAACAATATTTTGAGGTTATCATAAACGGAGACGTGCACGGATGATTTTTGCGGTAAAGATCCAGCTGGTTGCTCAGCTCACGATACACCGGCAGAGCGGAATAGGCACCGGGCGTCAAGCAGGGCAATATATAATCAGTAATTATAAAAATCAAGCAAAATCCACAATCAACAGTGGAATTTGCTACGTCCAGACCAATGACAAAATATATTTCAAAATTGAAAAAATCAGTTTCAAAACCAATCGCGATGTCGACAGAGGGATTCTCACGAATCCTAAGGCTGATCATGCACGGGAAATTTTTTGCAATCACAAAAATTATCACAAGAAAATTATTCCATATAAAACAAGCAATTTCTATAAGATACAGACACTGCAGGACATTGAAAGATATTGCGGGGCAATATCCTTCTATGCATCTTTACTCCGTTTTAAGTAAAGAAAGTAAATATTTATTAGACAAAAATTCTTCTTTTTGTAAAAATAAAAATTATATCTCAAGTTAAAGAAGATTGAAAAGGGAGTGAACATTCTGAAAAGGATGTTGACCCGCAATGTTGACCGGCAATCAATATTTGCGAAGTTTAAGGGGCTAGTCTAGTTTCTCGGGCGGAAAATGGAGGTGATTTTTCGGGACTCATAAAAAAACCATGCGGTCAAATATTTTACAATTTGAGGATATATTCAGATACTATTGACAAGTTAATACACAAAATTTCATGAAAAAATATCGACTGTAAGCCGAGTTATATACTCCGATGTCGAGTCATCCAAAAATGAAGTTGTAAATCGGCTGCAGTTGTAGAGGTCTTCAGAATGCCAGTATCTCGAAAAAAAAATTCACGTTAAACTAGATGAGTTTTGCCGTACCATGAACTGGGATCTTTTGAAAATATTGAAAATTAAAAAAATGGCAGCGTTTTGAACAAAAAATTCAAATTTTCACCAAAACAACGCTCAAAAAACGCTCGTTTTTTGCTCGGCAAATTTATATTTTTTGAAATATCGAAAAGATCCTAGTTCATGGTATGTAAAAATATGTTACGAATATTCTTGCAAAATTTCAAATCGATTCGTTAATTTTTCTTTGAGCTGGAGTTGCAGCCGTTTTTGAAAATGCAGTTTTGAGAAAAACGCTTTTAAAGTTTTGGCAACTGATTTTTGGTTCTAACATTTAATTTTTCATACTCTCATAGCTCTGGGAACTTTTTCTCCGAATAGTATACTATCGAATTAGGCAAAAAAAATCGATTTTTTTAAAGGGAGAAACTAGACTAGCCCCTTAAGAACTCTGTCCGGATAAGCCTCGTATTCATTCGTATTGGAAGCACTGGTTGAAACGGATTGAAATGTAGGTTCGGATCGGTTTTTGTAAGAGATTTCAGTAGTCATTCTTATGTAATCAAACAAAATTTCTAGCACCCCCACCGAAAAAACCGAATAGTTCAGAGCTAAACTAAGAAAAAAATACAGAGATTAATAATTTGTTACTTTACCTCTGGACAACCTAACGCAGCATCATAACCAGCTGAAACAACTACAAGGTCCGGTTGAAACTGAAATGAAAAAAATATATATTGACACTGTAAGAAATGCTTTTTTATTTATAATATATTTCGATGTTATTTTGAACGGGCCAATTTATTTCCATGATTCTTTAATCTTCGTAAACTTGCAGACCCAAATGACTGCAATTACTTTAAGAAACATTGGTTTTAAAATGTATATTAGTTATAGTTTCGCTCGGGCGTCCGTCCGTCTGTCGTATATTTTGCGCATTAAACTCAGAAGTTTAGCACTCCAAAAGGGCATAAGGGCTAAAATTTGAGATACCAAAAACGTATATAAGCGTCAAAGTTTTACAGTCTAAAAAGGCATGAGTGCTAAAGTTGAGCAGTAAACAATTTCAAATACTATATTCGAATTGCCTACAGAAACCTTTTTTGTAGGTTCATGTCGCCTACTTTGACTAATTTATGTCTCTAGTATTTTGAATGCCAATCTTCCTATCCATGCCTATCCGCCACTTATCCACATGTATCCTTTTCTTTCCACTCCCTATCCCTATCCTAGTGTTTCCATCCAAATGAGTCCTTCGCTTATCCACCTCTTTTCTTTTCTATCCGTTTCTGTCCTTTTATATCTATTGTGCAATCCGAAATATCGTATATTTTTCTTAGTCCCTATATTCCTATCCAATTGAATCTTTTTCTATATTTTTTAAATATAAGTCAGCCCTACCCTTCCGAATCCCAGTCTTTCTATCGACATCCATCCTGCACTTGTCCAAATCTATCCTTTTCTATCCGTTAGATAATTGATTTTGACAAATCGTAACATATAGTCATATATGCAATATTGCATCCAGAAAACCCATCCTCACTTTTTTTCATGAATGCTTTTATAAATGCCGTTATAAATTCTTTTATAAAATTTATAATTATAAGATTTATAATTTCATTTATGAATACTTTAATTTATGATACTTGTTAAGTAATTAAACGATCTGATTTTTCATGAGGTTAGAGATCACATACAACTCGGCACCTCGTGTATATGACACCGTTGAACATCAGTCAATTACAAGTATTATGTTATCAAAAGAAGCATATTTTATATTTTCCTATTCAAAATAAAAACATTTATTCATTGCTGAAATGATCTTGGCAACAATATACTGTTGACGTTACAAATGTTGGGCACATATGTCAATTCGAACAATTTTGTACTATCTTTTACGTTCCTTACCTTTTGGGTATAGATATAAATAATTCTTCTGGATCTTTGACAGAGGTCTTCTTACATTTAAGTACAAAACACTAATGATAGCGTTGTTTTCTTTCCGTTTTTATGAAAAATCGTAAATCACTTGGCTTATTTAGAAGCTTTTGGAGGCGTGCTACGTCGCACTAAGATGGCGGAATGGGCACGACAGCAATAGAAAATTTAAATGTGTACATTTTTTATTTCCAAATAATAATTCAAAAAAAAGTTTTTTTACACTACACGGAGAAAAAAATATGGCTATAATAGTAAGAACACTAGTCATGCTTGTGTCGCAGATTTCATTCAATGCGTTTGAAGCCGTTATCCCTCGCGAAAATAGCTCGAACTTCGCCTTGCTATATTTGTAAAGAACTCACTCTATTAGAGTATGAGAACTCTTACAAAAGAGATATTACGCCACGCCTACTTACGAACCTAGCTTCACAGCAAGCACCGGTACGCGTGGCCTAACATCGCTTTTGCAAGAGTACTCATACTCTAAGAGGATGGGTTTTCTTACAACCGTAGTAAGGCAAAGTTTCTTTATGGTATGAGCCATTTAATGCTAAAATTGTCTAACCTGATGCCAATATTGGTAGGAATTCATACCAATTTCGCACATGAAGTTCCGTGCTGTAATATTAAGAGCTCAGCCTACTAGATAAACGTTTATTTTTCAGCCTGCTGGCCTTAAAAAATTGACTTGCTTACACATCCATTTTTTACAGAATTTTCTTAAAACTAACCCTTAAAAACTAACATCCTTCCATTCCTTATCTCTAAGCCGCACGCTCGTATCGCCTTGCCTTCCTCGCTTCGCCTCGCTCTCATATCCCTACTTTTTCGCATTGCCTCGCTTGCCAACCTCTGTTATCGCTCTAATACCTACTACTTATCTACTATTTACAATATTTACATGTTACTTATATCTACTTTCTCTCCTATTTACAATATTTCCTTCTCCACTCCTCTTCCTCCTTCCTTCTCTTCATCTCCACCTTACCCAACACTCCCTTCACCCATGCTACTGCCCTTTTTTCCCCCTTTTCATGCAACAATACCTCCATGCTTATCTCACTTCTTTCCACCTCCACGCACTCCTCCAACCAGTGCTCCACTCTTGCATCCCCCTTTCCACACAGTTCACACATCCTCTTCTCTCGCGAGAGCCAGAACCTATTGAAGCCCTCCATGCACCCACACCTCATCCTCGCTATAAGCTCCTGACTTCCTTTCTCTCCTTTCTCACATAAATATTGCGCTCTTGCACTTGGCATAATCCACACATAGTTCCCGTTGAATCTTGACTCTCTTATTCTCTCTTCCCCTTCTGTCTTCTCTCTCTCCATGCCGTTTTGCTTAACCACGTCATAAACCTTCCTTCCTTCCTCGTGCATCCTTCTCACTTCATCCATCTGCAGTCCATTCATTCTAAAATACCTTTCCCTCTCAGCCTCCATCTTCCCACCCCCTCCCTTGTTCTCCTTTTCCCACCAACACGACCTAACTAGCCTACTTCCCCCCTCTTCCAAAAATTTCTCCTCATATTTACACGCCCGGCTCCCTGCTAGAATTCCTACACTCGCTCTCCCCGTCTCCCTCCTGACAATATAATTAGGCGTGTTCCTTGCCAACCCCGGGGTCCACTTTACATGCCTCTCCTGCGTTCTATTAACCTCTTCACTTTCCTTCCACCCCCACACTTCTACCCCATACAATAGCACTCTCATCACTAGTGAATCAAACAATTTCATTCTCCTTCCAAAATCATCTGCGAATAACTTCTTTCCCAACCCCCACACCTGCCTCATCACTACATTTGCCCTCCTCACTCTCTCTTTTATGTGACCATCCACTCCACCATTCCTTCGAAACACGAAGCCCAAGTACACAAACTCTTTCACCTCCTGCACCTCCTGCACCTCCTTTCCCTTCCACTTCCACTCCCTTCCCTTATCCCTTCCCCCTCCTTTTCTGAACACCATAACCTTGGACTTTTCCACATTCAGCTCTAACCCCTTTTTATCCAGGTATCTTCTCAACCTCTTAATCATCTCCTTTAAGGCCTCCTCGCTGCTTGCCAGCAACACTATGTCATCTGCATACGCTAGTGACCAAATTCTAACCCCTCCTATCCTGACTCCTCCTACCACCCCGGCCTCCAGCTTACTTTCCATATCCGCAATTAAAATCGCAAAAAGCGTTGGGCTAAGTGGACACCCTTGCCTTAACCCCCTTTCCATCCAGAATCCCTCCGAAATCCCCTCCCCTCCTCTTACCTTGTCTTTTGTCTCTTCATATATCTCCCTTACCCTTTCAATTAGGCCCCTCTCTACTCTCCTATCCTCCATCGCCTCCCACAACCTCCCCCTATCCACCGATGGAAACGCGCCTTTGAGATCCACAAAAAACGCGTACACTCTCGCCCCTTTCTTCGCTAATTCTCTATCTACCACGTGCTGCAGCACGTAAATATTGTCGATAGTACTCCTACCCGCCCTAAATCCCGCCTGCGTCTCCGGCAATATTCCTTTCCCCTCAACATCCTTCCGCAGTCTCTCTGCCACCACCATCGCATATACTTTATACGCCGTATTCATTAGCGTAATCCCTCTATAATTTTCCTGCATATCTCTATCCCCTTTCTTATACAGTGGCACTATTAAGCCTTCTCTCCACCCTCCTGGGAATCCCTCACCCCTCCAAACTTTCTTCACTACCTCCTTCAGCCTCTCCCTAACCTCTTGTGTACTAAACAGCCATGCTTCGTTCTCTACCCCATCCAGCCCTGCTGCTTTTGACCTTTTCAACTTCCTTATCTACTTCTCTATCTCCTCGTCATTCAACTCATCAATCTCTGCCTCCCCCGTTCTTCTACTTCCCCCATCCGTCTTCCTTGAATCTGAGCCCTGGAACGATTCTTTAAAAAATTCCCTCCACTCCTCACTCCCTATCTTCTCGCTGACCCCCACCCTGCGCTTCCTAAACCTATTTATTATCTTCCAGACGTCCCCCTCCGTCTTAACATTTGCTAACTCCTCTTCCAGCTCTTTCTCCTTTTCCTGTTCTTTCTTCTTACACATCAATCTAAACCCCTTCCTCGTTTCTACGTACTCCTCCCTTCTCGCATTACCCTCTTTCCACTTCTTGTACTTCCTCTTCACCTTCCTTTTCATCTTTTTACATTCCCTATCCCACCATGGCTTCACCATTCCTTTCTTCTTCTTTCTGAATACCTTCTTTTGCACACACCCTTTCACGTTCTCTTTCAGATCCTCCCATATCTCTTCCACAGACTCCCCTCCAAAGCGTACCTTTCCTAGCCGCTCCTGATACTTCTCTATCGCCTCCCTCGTCCAGGTCACCCTCTCCCCTATCGAGACTTCTTCCCCGCCTTGTCTTCCTCCACCCTCACCTCTTATCCACAGACTTAATGGCTGATGGTCTGATTCCACCCTCCCCTCTACTGCGAATTTTTCCGTCTCCTCCCATCCTTGCATATTCATTACCACGTAGTCTATCACCGATACTCCCACCTTACTTACATACGTGTATTCTCCCTCTTCGTCCCCATTAGCCATACCATTCGCCACTGCCCACCCTCTATGCTCCATCCAGTCCCTTAGAATCTCTCCCTCCTTATTTATTATCCTATCCTTCGAATTCCTTTTGAAGCTCTCCCCTTCCCTGTAAAGGCCCCCTTCCCTTCCCATCCTCGCATTAAAATCCCCACCCAGTATCACCATACCCTCCTCTCTTTCGCCTAGCAATTCTTCCACCCTTTCTTTAATTCTTTCCATCCCATCCTTATTGTACACTGTCACAAACTTACACGGTATCCCTCCTATTTTTACTTCCCTCATTTGCACTCCCTCCCTCTCTTTCTCTCCATGAACTTCTTCCCCTAATCCATCTCTAACCCCCGTTATAATTCCCCCATTAGCCCTTCCTTTTTTCTTCACTCTGACCGCCTCCTGGAGTCTCTACTTGTACCCCCTTGGCAGTTTTGGCTCTATTCTGTCCCATTCCTTTCTTTCTACCCACGTCTCAACCAGTCCCACAACATCAAATTCTTGTACATACCTCCAGAACTCCTCATCCTTCTTCCTTATCCCTGCTACGTTCCAATACAACACCTTCAATCCTCCTCTATCCTGCATTACCCCCATCCCCCTAATGCCTACGAAACAAATTCCCGTGCACCTCCTTCAACACCTCTTTCTCCTCATCCCACACCCACATTTTCTCGTCTATTTTTATTTTTCTATATCCTACCTTCGCCGATCTCCCTTCACTCTTCTCCCTTCTAGCCCTGTCGTTCAGCATTCTCTGCAAATCCCTTTCCTTTCTCGTTAAATCGTGATCGATGAAAACTCTCCTATCCTGTATCCTATTTTTATTTCTCATTATCCCCAACTTTTCTTCCCAGCTCTCCATCTCCACAACCGCCACATCCTTGTCCTTTCTCCCCTCCAACTTAACTTTCCCTACCCTGCCTTTGACCCACCCTATGCTCTGTAGCAGCGCTTCCACACCCTCTCTTTCTTCCCCGTTCTTTAGCTTCAACCCTTTTACTACAATATTATTCCTCCTGTCTGCCTTCTCTTTTCTCTCCATTCTCAACTCCATTGCCCTTAACCTTTCCCTATCCGCCCTCTCCTCCTTCTCACTCCTACGCTCTCCCACTTTCTCTTCTATCAGATTTTCTACCCTCTCCCAAATACCTTTAATCTCGCTCCCCCCACCTCCGCCTTCCATTTCCGTCCTGCCCTCCATCTTCTCAAGCCTTTTTTCCGTCCTTTCCTTCCACACCCTATTTTCCTCTTCCATCTGCTTTATTTTAATTTCTTTTTCTTTCCTTTCCCTCTCTAACGACCCTACTCTCTCCCTCATCTCTTTCATCTCCTTTTCCCATTTCTCATCTCTAATTCTCAATTCCTCCCTCAGCCCCCTGATCTCGCTTATCAGTATACCGAGAGCCTCCTTCTCCACATTTTCCCCCATTTTTTGGGGGGGTGTCCTACTGGTTCTCCCGCTTTTTTTAAACGGACTCTCTACCACGCTTTTGTCCGGACTCTCTTGGCTGTCTCTTTTCCTTTTCAAGAGATCCTCCCCGTCACTTACGCTCGATGTTCTCTCCCTCACCTTCTCTCTTCCTTCGTTCCCACTGTCCCGCTTTCTCCCACTCCCTGACGCGCTACTAGACACTGAGCCACGCTCTGTTGGCTGTCGTGGCACGTGGAAAATTTTCTCCCCGTCACCGTCACTACCAGTACTCTCACTACCAACCTCCCGCTTTGCCGCCGGTAACTGGGACCTCTCCATGCAGTACCCTCTGCTACCGCCAGATGTCTCTGCAGAATGCTGTCTATTGCCGCCAAATTTTTCTTTATTTCCCGTTTTTTTTTTTTTTTTTTTTTTTTTTTTTTTTTTTTTTTT
>CAKNXH010057578.1:37678-48752 GCA_932178445.1 Andricus quercusramuli | reverse complement strand
TTTTTTTTTTTTTTTTTTTTTTTTTTTTTTTTTTTTTTTTCTATTCCTCACAGCCCTTGCAGACACCCCTTTCCCTCACTTAACATCCCCCCAAATTTTCGAGCACCACCCTTGACCCTTGCAGGCCCAAGACTCCTGACCACAAATTCCCCCGATTCCTTGCTAACCTAACCTCACTTTCCCAATTTGCTATATCCCGCCTCACACCCACTCTCAATATTACTTTTTATCTCCCCAATTCACCCCACACAACCCTACTCACCTCCTCCGCTTCCACCCTTACACTCCACTCACACCTACCACACAAATTCCGTAAATCCTCTCACCACCTGACACTAACCACGTTCTCACTTCCGCCACCAACATGCAAGTCCGCTCAGCCTACTATAAAAGTGCGATATTTTTCTTCGTATATACTGTTATTATCATTGATCTTAGAGCATATACTGCATATTGCAAAAATAAGAAATAAATTAGTGAATGACCCTGTTATAATAAAAAAACCGCAATCGCAAACTCACTCACGTAAGTTTTGCCTTAGCACTGAAATATTAGGTGTTTGTAAATTCTACCAAGTCCTCAAGCGGATTTTTAACAGGCTTTATAAGGCCCTTTTGTGATAGCTGGAATCGTACATTTATTCTGTAAGTATCCCAGACAGTTTCTTCAGTGGATTTAAGGAGTTCCTAAGAGGTACCTTTTCACTGAAAATTTTACCAAGTCTAGAATCGGGTGTCTATAATAGGGTGGACCGAAAACCCCGAATTTTCGAAACGCGAAACGTAACAGTGCGGAAAAGTTGCTGTTTGGGAAGACAAATCGAGGACAAAAAAATGTTGAAATCGATTAATATTTTACCCTTGCCCAAGGAGGTCAAAGTTTCAACATCGGAAAATGCATAAGATCACTCATGTATATTATATGGATAACCTGAAGATCTATGCTTCTAGCTTAAGCTAACTTCAGAGTGCTTCAAATATCGTCGAGGGGTACACAAGAGAGATTGGTATTGACATTGGATTGGACAAATGTGGATATGAGCGTTATTAAGCATCTTGACACTGGAGAGACATATACATACCTAGACGTGCCTCAGTGCTGCATTCAGGACGTAACCTCAGCAAAGGAGTCTCTCCGAAGCAGATACAAGCATCTCCTTCGACAGATTTTGTCTTTAAATCTGTCAACGTTGAACAAGGTATTTGCGACTAACTGGCTTTCCGTCCCGCTTCTACTCTACTCGTTTGGGGTGGTTCAATGGACGAAGGACGAGCTTTCGGCCCTTGATATCGTCGCTTCTGGTGAAATCGCGCGGTTGTTCTTATGAAAAAGTTCTATTTTATATTCTAGTACAAGGCAGCTTCAGAATGCTTCAAATGTCGTCTAGAGGTACACAAAAGAGTTTCGTATGGACTTGGTATTGGACATTCCCGAGGACCCTGAGCTCATGGATATGAGTGACATTAGAGACCTTGACGCTGGAGACACCGACCTCTACCTATGCGTGCCTGAGAGCTGCAAGCATGATATAACATCAGTGAAGGTGGATCTCCAAAGCAGATACAAGCGTCTCCTTTGACAGATTTGGTCTTTATATCGACGAAGAACGAGCTTTCGTTCCTTGATATCGCCACGCGTAAGATCATGCTTAAGCAGAAGAGTCTGCATATCAATTGGTCCATTCCGGGATTATATATCCCACGCCCTTAAGGCAGGCGCAGACTTCTGAATCTCCAATGTCCCTATAACCGTATTGTTTTGAGTACAGCTAATATTGTTCCAAATGGCAGAGATCCTCTCCTTAAAGTGGTCAGGTAACGCGAGATGATTGGCAAAGGAGCGTTCCTTTACAAAGCCGCGGAGCAGGCGGCCGAAGCCCTTGGCCTGAATTTTAACCCGCGAAGTACGGAAAGTGCATTATTCCATTCAGTTGCCTCACTTCTGGAAGCCCAAGTAAAGAAAGCAGAGGTTGAAAAATTCCGCTAACAGCTCCTCGACAAGAAAATGCACAAAAACTTTCTTCAGGTCATCTGGACTTAATTCAGGTACAGAAGGTTTCATTTCTGCGTGCCAGGATGGTGTCCCTGCCACCTAAGTATACCGTAACTTCATTTTACGTCAAGAATTTCCCCGCGATGGGTACAGAGCATGTCATGCACATGCTGAGTACCCAGTACACAAACTATCCAGGTTTCCCACTCATGCTGGAACCGCGTATCTCTGCAGACACAATGCGGCCCTAAGAGTTGGTAGAATTTACAAGCTCCTAATATTTCGTTACTAAGGTAAAACTTACGTGAGTGAATTTGCGATTGCGGTCCATTTTATTATAACAGGGTCATCTACTAATTTTTTTTCAATTTGTGCATATTGAAGTATATGCTCCAAAATCACTAATGATAATAGTATAGGGTGAAAACACTTTTTTAAAATTATGATTTGTAAAAGAAGGAACGCACACATTTCAAATTCGTATTTCTGTCACGCCCATCTCGCCACCTCGATGCGACGTAGCACGCCTGTAAAAGTTTATAAATAAGCCAAACAATTTACGTCTTTTTATAAAAATGGAAAGAAAGCAACGCTATCATTAGTGTTTTGTGCTTGAATGTAAGAAACCATCTGTCGAAAATCCAGGAAAATTATTTATATCTATACCCAAAGGTAAGGAACGGAAAATTTTTTGAAAAATTGTCCGGCGTGACATATGTGATCAACATCTTTAATGTGAACAGCATATTGTTGCCAAGATCATTTCAAAGATCATTTCAAAGTAAATATTTTTATTTTAAATAGAAGAATATAAAATATGTTTCTTTTGATAACATAATACTTGTAACTGATGTTCAACGTTGTAATATACACGAGGTGCCGGGTTGTATTTGAGCTCTAACCTCATGCAAAATCAGATCGTTTAATTTCTTAACAAGTATCATAAAATAAAGTATTTATAAAAGTATTTATAAGGGCATTCATAAAAGCATTCATGAAAAAGGTGAGGATGGGTTTTCTGGATGCAATATTGCATATACAATGAATCCTAAATAAATAAATATCAACGCATGTTGATAGAAAGACTGGGATTTAGAAGGATAAGGATGACATGATATATTTTTGATTGCATAACAGATATAAAATTATAGAAACGGATAGAAAAGAATAGAGTGGATAGGCTGTGGATACATTTAGATAAAAAGACTGGGATTCAAGAAGATAGAGCTATCTTAGATTTCAGAAAAGACAGAAAAGGTAGGTAAAGAAGATAGACAAGATTCTTGATTGCCTAACGGATGGTAAAAGATAGCCGTGCGTAAGCGAAAAATTCATTTAGACAGAAAGACTAGAATAGGGATAGGGAGTGGAAAGAAAAGGATGAATGTGGATAAGTGGCGGATAGGCATGGATAGGAAGATTGGGATACAAAAAGGCTAGAGGTGATTGTCGATTTAAAGAAAGATAGAAAAGCATCGAAGGGATAGACGCGTGATAAAGATGGATACATCGTTTCTTTCCATTCCAATCTTAGAGATCAAAAATTATTCAAACGGACATTTCCAGTTGATATTTTGTCACTTTCTAATAAATTATTATAAATTATGAAATTAACAAAATAAGGTTTTTATTTCACATTTGAATTGTTTGGAAGTACAATTTTATAGAAAACTTAACCATAAGGGAAACAAAATCTTTATGGATGACCCTACTGGTAATAGTAAAGTCGACCTAAGCCATAATGTCACTTATGTAAGCTTTTCTTCAGAACGACAGAACAGAGCCTGTTAGAAATCCGCTTCTGGATTTGGTAGAATTTTTCGTAAAATAGTGCTAAATAACAGACCCTTAAACCTACTTCAAAACAAAGTCTCAGACATTCGCGGAAATAATTTATTATTCTAAGGTCCTAATACAGACTTTTAGAAATCCGAAGTCTGGACTTTTTAGAATTTTCAGTAAAAGACTACCTAATTAAAACCCCTTGAAACAACTTGAAGATACAGTCTCGGGTAATTGCAGACTTAAATTATTACTCTGGATGCCACACAAGTACCTAATCGAGTCTTTTAGAAGTTCAATTATAAACTTGCGAAGATTTTCAATAAAAAAGTGCCTAATAGAAAACCCTTAAGACCACTTAAATAAATAATCCTCGGCAAATTTCAAAGGGAGAACCACTAAGGAATTAAGTACTACACTATTTAAATTACGAAAGAAATTATGTCAGAAAAAGACGAATAGTTAATGAATTTTTTTGTTTCCGAGTTTCAAGTACCCCGGCCCGGCTCTATGAAAATAAAAAATCCAATTCTGCACAGAAATTCTTTCCAGTATGAATGTTGGATCCCAATAAACGAGCGCTCCAAAATTAATCTTGAATCCTTATAAACGGGCTCTCCAGGATGAATGTTGGATCCCTATAGGGCTCTCCAGTGTTATTGTTGGATCCCTATAGACGGGTTCTCCAGTATGTGTACTCGCGAATTATGACGAGTGCGCAAGCAGAATATAGAGTTCCAAAATGACGACTGAGCGAAGTACCAGGTCACGAGTACCTGTAGGTAGAAGGTGAGCCAACATAATAATTATATAACCCACCAAAGTCGGTACGAAATATTGTTGATGGTAGAGACAATCTTATCGAAGCCGTAGAAGTGCAGCTAACGAAACTCTCCGTGAAGAAGAGGAACCGTTGCGGAGCACAAAGGAGGAGAGACCGCAGGGCGCGTCTCGCAAACAGCAGCCAAGGCTCCTCACAGGGGGCAGTGGCTGCGGAAACTATACCCGGAGCAACTCCTCAGGTCTATTCCATAGGCAAGAGGAAGAAGGGCTCCGGAGAAACTCCCTCCAACAGGGAGTTGAAACGGCAGAAGTCTCTGGCAACACAGGGCCTTACTTTCGCGCAGATGGCTAACAACGCCCTGGTGTAAGTTGTCGTTGCGTCGGTGTTATCCTCATAACTGTCTAACTCTCGAGGATTTGGAGAGGCTGAGGGATGAAATCTCTTAAGGGATTGACCCGTTACCTTGCGAGGGACACGCCCCCAGATTCAACGACATCTTCATCAGGTCGGGGGCCATCGTTGTGGAGGCCGCGGACATCTGGTCGCAAGACTGGATAGTGGAAAAAACCCCAACGTTTAGGCTTCAAGGAGATCTAAACTTGGAAGTCAAGGGGACGGAGTGTATGCAACGGTTCCGCAGAGCGACCGTACTAATTTCCGGCAACCCCGAGAGTCCGACGACCGTTCTGTGGAGCCCGACCTTTCAGAACCCGTCTCTATGAACTGATTCGTGGAAGCTATTTTCCGAAAGGCAGGGTTCCAGGCCGAAGGGGAGAGACTGGATTCTACTCGTTGATCTTCCCGAATCCTCAATCAGAGCCCTTGCGTCTCTACATTATTGCCCCGAGTTATTAACTTCCGAGTGATCCAACTGGGATCCGCAGGGGGCCCAGAGCGTCCGGAGGTGCTCTGATCTTGCTTTTCAATGGCTGACACGGGAATCTCCATTATGCAGATTAATTTGCACCACAGCAAAGGCGCCTCGGCGGCTCTAGCCAGACGCATGTCTGTGGTGCAGACAGAGCTCGTTCTAATCAAAGAACCCTGGTTATACAGGGAAAGGATTTGTGGCTTTTCAGGGTGTGGCTCCAAATGTAAGGGGCCACACGGAAAACGCGAAGGGCATGCATAGCCGTCAAGGGTATGGATGCGATCTTGGTCCCTAAATTCTGATCTAGAGATCTCACCGTTATTAAGGTGAGACTCAGGGGTTGTAGCGGAGAAAGGCTAGACGTGTTTATTGCCTCGGCTTATTTCCCTGGCGCTGCCGAGGGACCCCCGCCTCCCAGAGAGGTGACGACTCTAATTCGGCACTGTCAAGAGAACAAGATTCCTTTGCTGTTGGGCTGTGATGCATACTGACACCACACGGTGTGGGGAAGCATAAACATTAATGACAGAGGGAGAGATTTAATTGAATACGTATCGGGCACAGAGCTGGAGATTATTAATCGTGGTGATACTACCACATTCCAGACTAAAAACAGGAATACGGTTCTCGATTTGACTTTATGTTCGGGTGTACTGACGAGCAAGGTAGTGGACTGAAGAGTCTCCGATGAGGGGTCTCTCTCGGACCACACATATATCGTGTTTCGATTAACGAGCACGCCACGGATTTTCTGCGCAGGGCTTTTACAACATCATGTGTGAACAATTGCCCTACAAGCACAATTAAGTCTAGAAAGGAAGCAGAATAGTGCAATACCCACCTGGAGAAACTCCGCAAAAAGACAAGAATGTTGTGCAATAGAGCAAAGAGAACTAAATTGCCTTTAGACTGAGATTCCTGTAAGACGGCCCAGTGTGAATACGATAAAAATATAAGAAAGTATAAGCAGGAAGTTTGGAGGGGCTTCTGCAAAGAGTTTAAAAACATTCCGGAAACAGCGAGGCTCCACAAGATCATGACGAAAAATCCGGAAGCTGACGAGTCTTATAAGGTTGGCGCTACGTATTGTAAAGCTCTGGTGCGATAGCTCAGTGCTCTCTGTAAATCCGTAAGAGACCAAACTGGTCATTTTCGCGAGAAATTATGAAGTTCCGAGAGTTAACGCTCCTGTATTCTGTGGTGGGAAGATGACGTTTTCAGATTCGGTTAGATATCTGGGAGTAATCCTAGATAGCAAGCTGAACTGGGCAAAGCACTGGAGACTCAATGCAGGAAATTTTGTCATGACATTTTGGATGTGCAGGAGAGCCTTTGGGTTGACGTGGGGTCTAGGGCCTGAAATGCTAGCATGGCTCTACTCTGCTGTCCTAAAACCGAGGCTCCTACATGTGGCCGTGGTCTGGTGGCCACGGGCGGAATTTAAAACAATGAATGACATGCTGTGAAGATTACAAACACTAGCATTTAGGGATTTGACTGGAGCAAAGAGGACTACACCCACAGCGGCGATAGGATTCATGCTCTGTGAGGAACCCCTACATTTTGCAATAACCTTTAGAGCGGCACACGCGATGGGACGCCTGGCAAGAGCAAATAGATGGACTCCGGTGACTAGAAACACTAGGCTCCCGAGTGATATCAGCGCACTGTCGATTCTACAGGCGAGGTAAGATGAAATAAGAAAACGCTTTAATTTTTCCGAAGCTTTACGCATCTGCATCCCAAGCAGGTATCTCTGCAAAGCAAATGGTAACCCGCTCTTCCAAGGAGAAATCTGGTATACAGGTGGCTCCAGGGGATAGGGAAGGTCAGGAGCAGGAATGTATGTCAGCAAGAGAGGGAAAGGGATAGGGATCACACTTTGGCGCTGTGCTACTGACTTTTAAGCGGAAGTCCTGGCCGTCCTTCGCTGTGCTGAAATACTAATAGAAGAAAACTCTGCTGGCAGACAGATTACGATCTGCTCTGACGGCCAAGCGACACTAACTGCAATATAGAAACCAGACATAACATCAGAACTGGTTTAGGAATACAAGAAGGCATTAAACCAACTTGCAGAAAGAAACAGTGTGGCTCTCAGATGGGTGCCTGGTCACACAGGGATCAAGGGCAACGAAAAGGCGGATCGGTTGGAAAAACGCGGCGCAGCGAGTGAATACATAGGAGCGGAACCGGTACTGGGAATAGCGTCTTGCTGTGACGGGATTGCCATTGAAAGCTGGATCCGAACAAAACGCCGGGAATACTGGGAACAAATCCAGGGTTGTCGTCAGGCAAAATCCGTCCTGGGTTTTACCTATAGGGTGGGCAGAGCTAGGGAAATCCTCGGTTTGTCCAAGAAAGATATAAGGACAGTAGTGCGGATTCTAAATGGGCACAACCACTTGGACTATCATATGCACAAAAAGGGGTATAACCCCACGACAGAGTGCAGAAAAAGCAGCAGGGATGACGAAACCTCCCTACATGTATTATACCAATGTCCGGCATAAGCTAGACTCAAGAAACAGACCCTCAGGGCCTATTTTAGGGAAACAGAGGAAATTACAACGCGATCAGTAGTCAATGCACTAAGCTTCGTGAAGAAGTCTGGGGTCGCCTGCTGAGAATGAATAGGTAAGGGCGTGACACAATAGGCTTTATAGCTTGAGCGCCAGGGAAGCTCTTCATGGGCTTTCCGCCCATTTCAAAACTAACTAACTAAATGAAATTTTTCACAGAGAAATTCAATTTTTAAACGAGGAACTGAGTTTTCAATCCAGAAGATTAATTTTCTACCAAAAAAGACGAACTTACAAGAAAATACATAAATCATTAGTGCCATTATAAATGACTGAGCGAATCATGTTAGGCGAGTTAACCTTAAAATCACAAAGACAGGGTAAAATAAAAAATGTTAAAGTAGCCCCCCCCCTTCAGTCTTTTATCATATCCTTTTGTCCTGACAGTACAAATAGTACCTAAAAAAATTTGAGTCAATTTGCCGTGCCAGTTTTATGCGTTGCTATTCCACGAGGACACGCGGGAACATATTCCACGCATCACAAGGTAAGGGTTACGAGTTTTCTTACATGGGAATTGGGAACGTAAATGCTCGAAACCGGACTAACAGTACGTACACTCTATCCAAGAATGTGCAGATAAAGGCGTCTCAGTTGGAATCATTGTTTTCAATTTAGTACCACATACAGACACTGCCGTTGAGCGAGTATCGAAAATAGAAATTCGTTACTATTGTTATTCTTTCCGCTGCATCCTAACCCAGAGATGTTGAGCGGTAAATCGTGTCTGGCCTACAGGAAGCAAGCGTTACTATCAAAAACGTTACTATCGAACTGGACAATATCGTCTAGAGATTTCTGAATAAGGATATATATATATATATATATATATATATGAAAAAAAAGTTAAACAACCACCGCAGGGTACCACTAAGAGCAACTGCCATCTAAAAAGAAAATGTCAATAGCCCCCAGTAGAACCGCGGTAAAATACACCTATGGCCACGTCTCACATCCGTGAGATGGGTGGTCACAGGGCACGACGAAATCACAACGACAGGCCGGCGAAACCCTCGTGTGTCTTGAAGACACGAAGCGACCCAAGGATGACAGCTTTCTGCATCCATCTAGCATGTGCCTTGGCATATTGTTGGCACGCGGGTATGGCTTTAAGGTTACGAACCAGTGATAATTTAGCACCTCCGAGAGCACCTATCACAAGGACAATTACTCGTACCGAATATTTTGGGTACAGTCGTTGCAGCTCTCTTTTAAGGTCTTGATACCTCTCCTCTTTTTCTTTCTCCTTTACAGTGATGTTGTATTCGGACGGAGCCGAGAATTCGATCACGAATATCGTTCGTTTCTCGAAGTCTTGGAGAACAATGTCAGGCCTCGAGTGCGCAACGGAGACTGCTGCCCGAAAATCGTAGTTCCAGAAAATCTGGCACTTCTCGTTTCGGACAATTGACTCTATATCCCTTGGAGCGTTCGGCAGGGCAGGGTCGCGACCAACACCGTAAGAGCGTGGTAAGAAGGTGGTAATAAAGTACTCTTAGGGCCGCATTATGTCTATAGATATACGTTGTTCCTGCGTGGGTCCGACACCCCGATAGTATGTGTTCTAGGTACTCAACGTGTGCATGACACGCTCTGCACCTATCACAGGGAACTTCTTGACATAAAATGCGGGCGCGGTATGCTAAGGTGGAGATTACACCGTCCTGGCATGCGGAAATGAAGCCCTCTGTACCTCTGTACCTCTGCTTTCTTTACTTCGGCTTTTAGACGTGAAGCATCTAGATGGAGTAATGCACTTTCCTCACTTCTGATGTTGAAATTCAGGCCAAGGGCCTCGGCAGCTTGCTCCGCGGCTTTGTAAAGGAACGCTCCTTCGCCAATCATCTCGTGGTTTCTGACCATCTTTAGGAGAGGATCTCTGCCATTCGCAACTATGTAAGCTGTACTCAAAACAATTCGGTTATGAAGACATTGGAGATTCAGAAGTCCGTGTCCGCCTTGACGGCGTGAAATGCATAATCGCGGAACTGACGAATTGATATGCAAGCTTTTATGCATATGCATGATCTTACGCGTGGTGACATCAAGGGCCTTAAGCTCGTTCTTCGTCCATTGAACCACCCCAAACGAGTAGAGTAGAACCGGGACGGCAAGCATGTTAGTCGCGGATACCTTGTTCAACGCCGACAGATTGGAAGACCAAATCTGTCTAAGAAGATGCTTGTATCTGCTTCGAAGAGGCTCCTTCATTGATGTTACGTCCTGAAAGCGGCTTTGAGGCACGCCCAGGTATTTATAGGTCTCTCCAGTGTTAAGATGTCTAATAACACTTATATCTACAAGCTAAGGGTCCTTAGGAACGCCAGTAATCTTTCCTTTCTTCAAATAAATTTTGGCACACTTGTCCAAACCAAAGTCCATCCCAATCTCTCCTGTGTAGTTCTTGACGATATTTATAGCAGTTTGAAGTTTGCTTTTACCAGCGGCATAGATCTTCAGGTCATCCATATGAAATACATGAGTTACCTTATGCTCACGCTGATTAGTGTCGCCACAGAGGTATCCAGGAGAATTTCGTAGTGCGAGAGATAGAGGCAGAAGTGTGTTGCAAAAAAACAAAGGGCTCATACCATCCCCTTGAAAGACGCCCCTCTGGAAGGTGACCTTGTTCGTCGTCAGACAATGATTCCTAGATGAGATGGTAAATCTAGTTTTCCAAAGAGGCATCAGTCTCTCTATGCATCTCACTATGTGTGGATGTACCTTCAAGCTTTCCAACAGACAGATGATAAGTCTATGAGAGGTTGAATCGAAATCTTTCTGGTAGTCAATCCAGGCCATTGACAGGACGCGCTGATGGGCGGCAGCGTCTTTACAGACACACCTGTCAATTAGCAGGTTCTCTCGACAGCCTGCTACACCTTTTTTCGAGCCTCGTTGTTCGTACATCTCTCGCCATACAGGCTCAATTCGTCGAACGATCATGTTGTTTAGGACAGCTGTAAAGATCTTATACAGTGTGTTTAAACAAGTTATTGGCCTGTAATTCTCTGGTCTGGACAAGTTGCCTTTTTTCGGTAGGAGTATAGTGCGTCCTAACAC
>CAKNXH010057578.1:0-28331 GCA_932178445.1 Andricus quercusramuli | reverse complement strand
CTGTGATCTGTCTGTAGCTCAATGGTTAGAGCACCTGCCCGAAAATCAGTTGATCTGGTGTTCGAATCCCAGCGGAGTGAAAGGAGCAGATCTTTTTTTCTGAATAAATTGAATGTAATCAATTCTAATGTATATCTTCATCTAGTCTGTGATGAAGAAATAATTTGTCTGTATTAGAGGATTGAAGTTGGATCGATATTCTAGATTTCCATTAATCACAGTATGTGTGATTGGATTTCTCAACGGATCGACAGTTGCCATCTCCGATGATGATGCATATTCCAATTTAAAACTGATTTTTGTAACACCTTGCTAAACTAGCTTATATCAGAAAAAGAGAATCTTACTCTGATCTCTCTGTAGCTCTATGGTTAGAGCACCCGACCGGAAATCAGTTGATCTGGTGTTCGAATCCGAGCGGCGTGAAAGGAGAAAATCTTTTTTTCTGAATAAATTTAATTTAATAAATTTTAATTTATATCTCCATCTAGTCTCTGATGACGAAATAATTTTTCTGTATTAGAGGATTTAACTTTGATCCTTATTGTAGATTTCCATTTATCACAGTATGTTTGATTGGGTTTCTCAATGAATCGATGATTACCATCTCCGATGATAATACATATTCCAATTTGAAACTGATTTGTGTAACACCTTGCTAAAGTAGCGCATATCAGAACAAGAGAATCTTACTCTGATCTCTCCGTAGCTCAATGGTTAGAGCACCCGACTGGAAATCAGTTGCTCTGGTGTTCGAATCTGAGCGGCGTGAAAGGAGAAGATCTTTTTTTCCGAATAAATTTAATTTAATACATTTTAATTTATACCTCCATCTAGTCTGTGATGACGAAATAATTTTTCTGTATTAGAGGATTGAACTTTGATCGATATTCTAGATTTCCATCAATCACAGTATGTGTGATTGGATTTCTCAATGGATCGATAATTACCATCTCCAATGATAATACATATTCCAATTCAAAATTGATTTGTGTAACACCTTGCTAAATTAGCGCATATCAGAAAAAGAGAATCTTACTCTGATCTCTCTGTAGCTCAATGGTTAGAGCACCTGACCGGAAATCAGTTGATCTGGTGTCCGAATCTCAGCGGAGTGAAAGGAGAAGATCTTTTTTTCTAAATAAATTAAATATAATAAAATATCAGCTCATAACTTTCTGTAAACAAAGTGGCGTACCGGAAGTATTTATTCATACTACCCACAAGCAACTTTTTTACTAGAAATCAATATTTGGGCGTTTTGAAAGTTGTTTATTCAAAAGTTTGAATAGGCATTTAGAAAAATAAAAATGTTTTAGTTACAATGCATTCAATACGAATTTTATTCTTTATACAATCAAAACATTAAGAAATGATTAATCTGGATGTTTATCGTCGACATTTTTTGACAAAAAGTTCTACTATTGGATACTACGGGCGCTCAGATATTATATTACATATCTTACATATATATTCTGAGAGATTTCGCCATACCGAATCCAAATATGAACTTTAAACGAGCCTTGGAATTCCTGTTTGTAAGAAAAATGCAATTGAATTATCCATTTTGAACCTTCATGGCATGAACGATTTCCACTGAAATAAATTTGACTAATTGTCGTATTATAGGGGTTTTGAGGTCGTTGAATTGGAATACAAAATAAATGTGTCAAAATTCAAAATGGCGGATCCAATATGACGGACCAAAATTATAAGGCCGAGATGATATGATTGCAAAATACTTCAGAGGAGGTTTTCGGGTCGCTTATTTCGAATTCAGAGTAAAAATTTCAAAATTCAAAATGAAGGATCCAATATGGCGGAACGTAATTGTGATAATATAACCGATTTTATTAAAAATCGTTACTGGGGGTTTTGTATGTCGTCGATTTCAAATATACAGTGAAAATTTAAAAATGTTAAATGTCTGATGCAATATTGCATCAGACATTCAATATTAAAATGAGAATTCAAATCATAAAATTTTTGAATTTTCACTATAGATTTGAAATCGGCGACATAAAAAAGCCCCAAGTAACGATTTTTAATAAAATTGGTTATACTCTCACAATGACATTTCGCCATATTGGATCCTTCATTTTGAATTTTGAAATTTTGACTTCAGATTCGAAATCGGCGACCCGAAAACCCCTTCTGAAGTAATTTGCAGTCATATCGGTCGGTCTTATAAGTTTGTTCCGCCATATTGGATGCGTAACGTATATAATTGCCAAAAAGGTAGATGCTGGTAGTCCTATTGATTACCGCACAATCACTTGCCTCTCGACCCTCTATTAGTGTCTCACGTCTATCATTTCTATCTTCGTCTATAAATATTGTGAGGAGAACAAAGTTCTCTCAGAAGAACAAAAAAGTTGCCGTTGAGACTCCCGTGGCTGCAAGGACCAAGTCAAGATTGACTTATTTACTTGAGGTCCTTGAGAGATATAAGATCTAACACTGCGTCATTCAATTTCTCGATCACGCTATGCACACCTGGCGCACAAAGATTAGATGTTTTAATCATGGGGTGATAACTGATACCCGGTCCTCGACCATTGAACGAGGAATCTTCCAAGGTGATTCATTCAGCGCACTACAGTTTTTTTCAGCATCGAACCCGCTGAGTTGGACACTCAATATCACGCCCAATGTGTGCAAAATTGAGGTAGGAGTGGCTAAGTCTCACCTGACTCACTTCCTGTATATGGACGGCATAAATGTTTATGCAAGCTCAGAGACGAAACTGAATAGCCTACTTAACATCTTGCTACAGTTTTCCTATAACATCACGATGTCTCTGGGCTTAGGAAAATGCAGAAGCCTGCATTTTTCCCGTGAAGAGGTAAATACTTAAATGATGCCGGATGACCGCGCTTTGACTGAGGCGATGACTGATTAATAATCGTACAGATACCTTGGCATTTTGCAGGAAAGGGTTACGCTCTACTCTGCATTCGAAAAGATGCTTGAGACTGTTTTGTCAGCCGCCTTAGTCTGGGTTTGGCGTCCGGCCTCAGTGCGAAGAACGTTACAAAGGTTATTAACACCTATATCGTTCTTCTCCTAACATACTTCTTTGGTATTGTCTCAGGGTCCATGACTGACCTCGAGAGGCTCAACAGAACCATCCCCGTGGAAATGTCTGAGCACCGAATGCACCATGAGAGGACAGCTGTAGAGAGAATAGCTCTGCCATGCAGCTGGCGGGAAGAAGTGTGATGAATGTTCGTTGATTGTGTGACTCTCAGGTTACGCAGTTGCGCAAATATATCCAAAATAGGACTGACATCTACATAGGACTACGTCTGTAGAGTTGACATGTATACTAGGGTGGGCCGAATTACACGAAGTTTCTGAATCGAATCGTGATAGCGCAGAAAAGTTGCTACTCGTCGCCTTGATTGCACGAAATTCTTTTTTTAATCGGACTATATCTTCCGGTCGCACGTCGCGTTCAAAGTTTCGAAAAATCGTCAAAAATTGAACACGTTTTGGGATTTTTTCTTAGTAAGTTATAGTAATCGAATTTCGTTCAAAATCGGTACGTGACATCTTCTCAATATCCTTTGACTAAAAAAAACATTCCCCTTCTCACCCCCCTCTCCTGTAATGGTGGGGGGAGGGGAAAATATCGTAAAAAGGAGCCATTTTATGGTCGTTATTTTCCTCGTGTGAAGTGTGCTGGTGCGATCGGCTAAGGCGTTAAAAGCCTTAAAATATATCACATTTAGAACAGTATTACGTGAATATACATCAGCCGCAATATAATGGGTGGGGAGAGGGGAGGTGAGCCTCAGCGGGGGTTGACTAATGGCCAAGCTATGTGGGCGGCAGCCGGTTCTAGGAATTCGCCTTACCGCTGCGCGCAACGTGCCAACCAGACAAGTCGATAAGTGTTGAATTTTAGTGTTTTACTGTGAATTTCAGTGTTGATTAGAGAAGGAGTTTGATTGACAATGACGTCGAGGACGTTTAGTCAAAAATTTCATTGTCCTTTATTTGGACCGCCTAAAAGTCTGAACAAGCAGATTCTTCTTTAACATGCTGATGTTTTTCTATACTGCCAGCATGTTGGATATTCTTTAGCCCTGGCTTTGACCAGTCCAAAACAGGATGTCAGCTTCTCTGCAGTAGCTAATGTCGTTGCTGATGATATAGAGTCCACTTATACTGAGGCATCTTTGCCAAAGGTCTCTCGCACGAGAATTATACAACTTATCAAAACTCTTCATGATAAGTATCACTACATCCGTAACAGTTAAACAGGGACAAAAAATACCTGAAAACACAAAAAGATTACATACAATACATTTCTGACTGTTTAATCAAGTTTTTTGACAGAGCGTCCTCAACGTCATTGTCAATCAAACTCCTTCTCTAATCAACACTAAAATGCACATTGAAACACTAAAATTCAACACTTATCGACTTGTCTGGTTGGCACGTTGCGCGCAGCGGTAAGGCGAATTCCTAGAACCGGCTGCTGCCCACCTAGCTTGGCCATTAGTCAACCCTCGCTGTGCTCACCTCCCCCTCCCATCATATTGCGGCTGATGTATATTTACGTAATACCGTTCTAAATGTGATATATTTTAACGCTTTTAACGCCTTAGCCGATCGCACCAGCTCACTTCACACGAGGAAAATAACGACCAAAAAATGGCTCCTTTTTACGATATTTGCCCCTCCTCCCACCCTTACAGGTGAGGGGGATGAGAAGGGGAATGTTTTTTTTAGTCAAAGAATATTTAGAAGAGGTCACATATCGATTTGGAACGAAATTCGATTACTATAACTCACTAAGAAAAAATCCCAAAACGTGTTTAATTTTTGAAGATTTTTCGAAACTTTGAACGCGATGTGCGACCGGAAGATATGGTTCAATTTAGAAAAAAAAATTGTATTGCGATCAGGGCGTCGAGTAGAAACTTTTCACTTCCGTGTAATTCGACCCACCCTAATATATACCCCCTCCAAACTTGCAGCAGTTCATTTCTAAACTGGGCAATTTCCTTTAGGCTTCACCGAAAAACGAAAAAAAAACTAGGCAAAACAGAAATATGGCACCAAAAAATAATGTTGTTGTGTTCTAAATGCTTGCGCAATAAAATATATCTTTATAATTTGGGATTTTGCGTAAAAAAATGCACAAGAAAGATGCTGCTAATAGTAAGGATCAAAACGTTCTTTTCTTCTGCAAACTTTGAAAATCTAAAGCCGAAATAGCAATAATGTTTTATCTTCAGATATATTCATTGATGAAAATGAAAAACCAAAGGAAATATTTTTTCTATGAAAGCAGCGTGTAAAATGGATAGGACGTGTTAGTATTCTAGATTTCGCGTTCCTCAATCTAGATCCGAAGGCAAAATTTATCCTTTCACACGTTCGATAATACAAACATGCCTCGTCGGTAAGCTAAGTCGCGCAACACCTATAATCTTCTAATTATATCATCCCACACTTCCGCTGTTGAAGGTACAATTTCAATTAATCAGCCAGTCTCGGGTCTCTTCCAAAATTGAAGAGCGCTGATGACATCTGAGAAAAAGTAACTGACGAGTTAATTAAATTTGTGGGTAAATTGGTCCCAAGCATTGTTTTCGCCTCAATAGTGGAAAAACGTGGATTGTGTTGCTTGGTAAGCTCCACTACAAGCCGCCACGTCGGTACCAGACGATAATGGCCGCACATTTGCTCTCATTCCCTTCAGTACTTCAACCTGATTGAGATTCGCTCAATCCACTTGCCCAAGTGATAACCAGATTGGTAGTGTCGCTCCGAATTTGTGATAACTGGAAAGTCAAATCCTCCATTTTGTTTCAAGATATCAACAAAGCAGTTAGAATCACTCAATCCGTTTGATTTCAAATGAGTTTGTTAAAACTTGCTTCAATCTTCAAAAAATAAAAGAAATAAGTACACAATCGAAACCTACTAATTTAAGCTAAATCTTGCTAAAATTCCGTTTTAAAATTATTAATTGAAATCCATGAAAACAGTGAACAGTCGCGTCACAGGAAGAACCGATATGAAATTCCTGGAATTATTAGGTAACTAGCTTGATTCTGAATAAATTTCAACAAATTCGTTTTAAAAAAACGACTTAATTGTAACTATATTCCATTCATTTTTGAATAGTTAATCAAAATCCAAAAGGAAAGAATTACCTTCTGGTTATTTTTAATCAATTCCCTGTACTTTCATAAATTTCCAAAGTTCGCGAGAAAACTCATCGTTGCGGTAAATTTCAGGCTTAAGTTTTCCGCATTGTTTCAGATCTTGCGGCACTGCGAGGACACACTCTATTTTTATTGACACGTCGACTGTTACGTATTCAAATTTTGAATCCAAATTTTTTTACTGCTTGTCGACACAACATTTTCAATATTAACTACATTTATAATGCTTTAAAACCGTATTACCGAGAATCTATTCTACTCTCTTTGTTATAAAGAAATATGGCTAATATATAATTTTAACTAAAACGTGTTCATGTCTTTATTCCAGATTTCGCATCGATGTGTGTGCCTGTGCTTTAATGCGTACAAACCTTAACAAAGGCACGAGCAATAATCGATTCTCAACTTCAATACTTCGATTTCTATCCTAAGTATCCTCGAGGCCATCCACTTAACCTTTCGTACTTGGGGCGAGCTGTCAAGTCATCGATTAATATCAACTACTAAATAATTCGTATTGTGGATTTGAGGACAGCTATCACGCTAATCGCTGTGGGACAGTGAATCCAATTTCCAAGCAAGCTGTTGGTAAGTTTTGATACTGTCAACAAGTCTAACCTCTACGTAGATCCTTATAAAGTTGCTTGTATTTGATTAATTAAATAATGAAATCAAAATGGGGGTTTTAATGATTTGATTAAAAAAACTGTGCTCCTGCAAAACAAAGTTTACTGTTTTCAGTGATTACAGAATTAAGGCTGGTCAGATTTATGCTGACGAAAATATCGAGTTAGATGATATTGACAAATTAGAAATTAACGAAGGGTTAGAACAAATCAAAGCTGCTTTTGATGTGTATGAAGAAATATATGACAAAATTTATGAGTTCACGGACGGGGCTAAAGATACAATTGACTATAGGACAGAAGTTGAAAATATTTCTTATGCTATTGTATGTGCAGCTATATAATTTTCATCGCGTGTAATTCAAAAGAGCAATCCACTTTCAATTAAAAGAGCAATCCACTTTCAATTAAAGCGTCAGGATTACAATTGTTAAAAATCCTACTGCCAAAATTTAACGGAGAGCTCCCTGATTAGCTAGGCTTTGGAGATACCTTCGCGTCTTCAATTCAGAAAAATGAAGATATTAGTGAAATCCAAAACTTAGAGATAGAGCAGCTCAAATTATCGAAGCATTAGAATTTTCAGCAACGAAATATCAAGTATCCTGGGACGTGTTATGCAGTAGTTACAACAATAAAAAGCTTTTAAGACAAAACCATATAAAAACTATTTATAATTCAGAATTATTTGGAAAAATAATTCTCTGTTCAAATTCGTAAGACTTTAGATAACATTAATAAACATACACTACCTTATACAGACCTACTCATGAAATCAACTACTGGACTGACTCAACCATCGTTTTGGGATGAATTAAGAAGTAACATAGAAATATAAACCAAGCTTTTGTATAAAATCGCGTTGCTCAAGTACACGATTCAACTAACGTCAAATGTTGAGGAAATGTTCCTACTTGAAGCTGCTCAGCTGATTGTTTACTTCGAGGCGTAACTCCGAATCAAATATCTGATCTAAAACGTTGGTGATCAGGCCCAGATTTTGTACTCAAAGACAAAAACGAATGGTCAGTTTCAGAAACATCAACCATTGAATTAACAGATGTGAAAAATGTATTGCATGTTCAAAAAGGAAAGAAATAAGCAATACTGATAGATTATTCAATAATTGATTAATTCAAAATTTTATCGTGATTAATTCGAGTGAGCGCGTACGGTATACGATGTCACGTAACTGTAAACTCATAAAAAATAAATTCCACTGTCCTTTAAATAACGCGCAATTGCGAGAATCATTACTAGCTCTTACTCGATTATCTGCAAGAGTTTTTTTCCAAATTGAAATAAATTTGGTAAAAGATAACAAGCCAATTACCAAAGGACAGTTGTCTTTCTTAAATCCTTTCTTAGATGAAGCCGATATATTGAGGTTCAGTGGTTGACTGGAAAACTCAAACTTAAGTAAAGAGAAAAAACATTCTATCGTTATTGAGTATTGACTCACATCACACATTTACAAAAGTACTGTTTTAGCAAGAGCACATTTAGTTACTTCTTGCAGAGCCTCAGTTTTTATTAGTGAACATAGGACAAAACTTTCTGGCCAATTCGTGGTGGAAACTTAGCACGAAAAACAGTTCACGACGGAATAAGAGTTTCAAAGTCAAACTAAAGTCGATGACTCCAATTATGGGAAATTTTCCCTCAGCTTGCCCTTAGGGATCGTTTTAGATGCTACTGCGAAAGCATTCATAACTGCTATGCAGCGTTTTGCTTGAATTCGCGGAAACCCAGCGAACATTTTATCTGACAATAGTACACATTTTGTGAGTCAGTCGTGTGCTACCGGGTCATTCAAGGGTACCTTTCAAAATCACCCCGTATTACCATTCCCTTCATCACTATAACGCCGTCGAGTTTTACCATCGCTTATGGGCCAGCAGGTCCCACCACTATTGTAAGTGAAAACAATGAACCACCATCTAAAATTAAATATTTTTCTCAATGATTGACTTCACTTGCTTCTCGACGCTCCAAATTCCTCCCTTCCTTTAATTTGCGAGATCCCTGACAAATTTGGCGCCCTCCTTAAAAAACCCACAATCCCGCCGAAAAATCCTCCAGGTCGAGAAACTGAAATTGATTTTTGTAAATTGTTTGGGAAATGTGTAATGATTTGGTAGAGAAAAGTGCGGGTCGAAAATGCAATATAGTTTGATAAAGTGCGGGTAGACCTGCATAAATGTCCCTTGAACAGTTCGTATAAACAGAAAGACAAAGTAGAATGGACAGAATTAGAGAGAGAGTGATAGGGAAAGAGAGGAAATAATAGATAATAATGCAAATGAGATTCAAGCAACACTTTTTCCATTTGGAATGATTCAAACGCAATTCCAAGTAATGTCATACTGGCCCATTTAATTAAAAAAATAATACTGTAAGCAGTCCTAATTATTTTTTGAATAGTTTACTTAGATTTAAAGAAGGTTATAAAATTAGCGAAACAGATATTTTAGAAAATTTAGATGCTGTTTTTGAAGATGAAGCTTAGACCAGTTTATTGGAGATTTTAAAGATGCATATTTAAACGAAAGATATACGGAAATAATTAAAAATAAAATAAAATTTTGTAATCAGAAAAAAGAACAAGATTTTCACGCTTTTACAACGGAAATTAAACAATTATTCGAAAAATTAATGCCCTGACTAAGCCTAGAATGGCAATGGAGAAAAGCTTATGAAAATCTGAAAACTGAATATAAAGTTTATATTTCGAGAAATGCTTTTTCAAATTTTTCGGAATTAGAAATATTAGGACGCGAATGGGAAACAGAATTGGCAAAATCTAAAATTAGAGGTCAACAACCAAGCATTTTAGATAAGGATGATAATAAAAATAACGAAAGTAAAAATTATCAAGGAGTTATGAAAATCAAGATAACATAAAAAATGAAGATCAAGATAAAGATCAACAACAAAATTATGATCAAAATCAACAATAACAGTTTAGACCAAGGTATCAAAACTAACCAAATAAACCACAATTCCAACCGAGATTTCTAAATGTAAATCCCAGATTTTTTTATCCAAGATTTAAAAATAATAATAACTATCAAAATGATCCAGGATTTCAAAGAAATTCGCGATTTAATCATAATAATAATAGTTTCAGAAATCAGAACCCAGCTGGACAATTATTAAATGCGATTAATCAGCTGTTAGGAAACACACAGACACAACAAACGAATAAGTCTCCGTAAATACCAGCGCTTTCATGTAACGCGGAAGGAAATAATAATAAGTCAGAAGACAAGAAAGACAAAAAAGGACAAAATAAAAATACAAAACATTCAAATTATGAAAATAGTAGGGATAATAAAAAAGGTAAAATGAATGCAAGTGCACAGGATTTCATGGATCCAATTTTAGGAAACCGAAATTTAAACTATAGATCGCGAGAATCCATTACATGCTACAATCGCGGGAAAGTAGGCCACTTTCGACGTGATTGTTGGTATAATATAGATATGGGAAACGCAAGCGGTGGTTATCAAAGACGAATAATAATCAATGAAATCAAAGACGAACAGAATTACTTGACATAGATACAAGCGACTAGGACGAAAGAAGATTTCACCTTATGATAGAATTCAAAGATCATGAATTTAGAGTGAAAAACGATACACTAATGGTCGCCAATAGCCAAAAATTAAAAATTATAGGACAAGTCTTGATTCCAATCAAAGTAGATCATACGGAAAAATACTTATTATTCAGGGTGGTACCAAAATTAAGATCGATAGGAATAATTCGAACAGATATGATAGAAAGACTAGGGTTAAAAATGGATTACGAGAAAAAGATTTGGTGGTTACCAGAGTTACCAAATATTAAATATGTGATACAAGCAAATATAAGCAAAATGCAGAAATCGGTAATGAACGATTCCGAGGAAAATAAAAGTGGGAAGAATGAGGAAATGAAATTAAATTCGGAACTAAGATTAGCCTGCGAAACAACGTGCGAGAGAAAGAGACAGATTTGCTACCGTGCGAAGTCTCTTCTCCCGTGTCGCCATACACCCCACCCCAAGCCCTACTTACAGGTGATGTACGAGACTCGATTTTGCCAGCACCCCAGCCGGCACAGAGTGTACGGGGGCATGCAGCCCCGCGTCCTAAACCCTACAATGCGAACGACGCAACGCTGGCACGAGCCAGCTTGGGCGTCGATAGATTAGATAAGCAGGCTAGTCAAAATAAAGAGAGAGAGTAGGCAAGAAAACAAACAGGGATAGGAATAAAATAGAGAACGAGAGTAAAATAAATACAAATTTATATATGACGTGCGCCGAAGAAAGGGGGCTTACTCTGGAAAGCGAGATTTTTCAGGACGAGCGGTCGAAGTAGACCCGATAGACGCGACTTTTAGGAGAGAGGGAAGACCACGAAATCTTCCCTCTCCGCTTGCCACTACATTCTCACGCATTTAGCGGCGCTGCTCACGGACAGGGTATAGATGAGACGCGGAGATGTAGTGGTGAGTGGTGGGAGGTATTTCACGGGATCTCGAGCTCTCGAGCGAAAGCACGATTTCTCGGGTACCTATCAACACAATTATTAGCAATAATAACGCTCGGAAACTTTTTTCGATGGTTTAATTAAAAAGAGGAACTCAAAAACTATCGAAAGGTGTAAAAACCTCGATTTTTAGATTTTTTCAGAGTAAGCCCCCTTTCTTCGGCGCACGTCACATCTACGAAAAATAAGGATAGAAAATTAGAAAATTAATTTAAAGGCACATTGGAATTTAATAAAGAGAAAAAGGATTTTAAATGGGAAACAGCTATCGATAAAACAAAGAGAAAAAATGATTCGATAGTAGAAAAATTATTCGCAATTAGAAAAAGTAATTGGTATAATTGTAGAAATAATGCGGTATTAAATGATAATATTACATGCGCAAAAATAGAAGATATCCAGGGACATGAGCTGATTGAACAAAAATATTATTATGCATCACCCAAAAAATAAGAGAATTTATGTATGAGGAAGTAGATAGACTTTTGGAAGAAAAAATAATAGAACCATCCAATAGCGATTGGTCAAATCCAATAGTAATGATGAAAACACCTAATGAAAAATACAGATTTTGTTTAGATTTTAGAAAAGTAAATAAAATAACCAAGAAGGACTTGTACCCAATTCCTATAATATCGGAAATTTGGACACATTACGATCGGCAAAATACATGTTCAAAATCGATCTTCGGTCAGCATATCACCAGATACCGCTGGACGAAGAATCAAAACCAATTACAGCTTTTATTGTTCCGGGCAAAGGAATGTATCAATTTAAGAGAATGCCTTTGGGATTAAAAAATGCTCCTGCTACATTCCAGCGCCTGATGGACAAAATAATAACACCAGAATTAAAACCACATGTATTCTGATACCTTGATGACATAATTATAGTTTCGAACAATTACGAAGAACAGTTAAAATATTTGGAAAATGTTTGAGGAAAAAATAAAAATGCAGGTTTAACAATAGGTTTGGACAAATGCGAATTTGGTTGTTCCGAAATAAAGTACTTAGGATTTAAAGTCGATGAAAAAGGATTGCAAGTAGATGAAGATAAAATTAAGCCTGTTTTAAATTTCCCAATGCCAAAGGCGGTTAAACAAATTCAGAGATTTATAGGAATGGCTTTATGGTATAGAAAATTTATTCCGAAACTTGCAGAAATTATAGAACCTCTACAAAAGCTATGAAAAAAGGGAGTAAAGTGGGAATGGACTGAGAAACAGGAACAGGCATTTACGACTATTAAATACCTACTAACAACAGCACCAATTCTTGCCTGCCCTGATTTTAGAAGTCAATTCCAATTTGAAACCGATGCTAACAATACAGGATAAGGAGCCGTATTAACGCAAAATATAAATGATGAAAATGTCGTAATGGCGTTTGCGCGTAAAGGTCTTAATGGTGCAGAACGTAAATACTTTGCTTTAGGAAAAGAATGTTTAGCAGAAGTCTGGGCAATAAGAAAGTTTAGACCATATTTAGAGGGATATTTATTTAAAGTTATTACAGATCATATTGCATTGACACTAGAAGTACCAGGATTTTCTGCCACCTTTTGTTACCACGAAGGATCAATTGACCCATGCCTGGGACGGGTGTCAAATAATGATTTTAAACAGTTCCTACAGTCAGAAGTTAACGATAGAAGTATGCTATATTCATATTACATCGTTAATATAAGTGGAGAAGAGTAGTGAGTCCTGAAAAAGTACAACAAAGAAGTGGAAATGCTCGCCTACCCCAGCGTAGTCCTACAGACGTCACACGTTTTTATCCTAACTTTTCAGATGTACCTTTTTATGTAAGATCTGCGAATTGACGAAAGAAGAGCTTAAGTCAGTGTAATTACTATTCAGCAATAGGTTTCAGTAGGTTAGGGTAAGAAAGAAGTTGTTTATAATTTTTTTAAACAAATTAATGAACAAAAGCCATTTTTTGTGATTCGCAATGATTAGTTCTTGGAAATTTACAGTTTTTATATAGAATATGAGAGAAATGTATGCCTTATTATGATTATTCAAAAATATCTGCTGCTTGGCAGCATTATTTAAACAATTTTTATACAGAAATACACAGTTTTCGTATGTCACAATGAATAGGCTCCATTTTTTTGCAGAATCGACCAAAAATATCTTGGTAATGACTTCTTGCTGTCATTTTTTCAAATTAACAACAACTGGTAATTATTTAAACAATATTTGTAAACAAATTCACATTTTTAACATTATTCCACGAAAAGGGCCAATTTTTTACGGAAGCTAAAATGTTTTTTGATGAAATACCAGCCAAAACGCGATACGGGTCAATTGACTCCTGCCGGTAACAGAACGCAATCTCTCTGCAAGCAACCGCTGCGGAGTTTTACCACTTTAAAAATCGAAAGGGGACAATTGACTCAGCCTGGTACTTCTAGTGTTAAAGTAGCTTCATAATTTAGAAAATCTAACTGGCCGATTAGCAAGATGGGCTTTGGAATTACTAGAGTACGACTATAAAATAATGTATAAGAAGGGAAGTTCAAACCATGTCCCAGATGCGTTATCAAGGTCAAATAAAAATGAAATAAAAATTTCAAGTATCTTAGCCAGTATAACAGAAACCGAGGAGAAAGATTTTAAAGAAATTAAAAATAATTGGTATTAAATTAAAATGCTACATGTTAAAAATAAGCCAGAAGAAAATCAAAATTGGAGAATACGCGATAATTAATTATATTTTTATAGACCCGACCCTTTAAAATCAAGCTTAAATTTAGATAGCAACCCGTGAAAATTAACAATAACAAGAGAATTACGAGAACAAGTTTTAATTGAAAATCACGATCATAAACAAGCAGGTCACTTAGGTATGGAAAAACCTACGCAAAAATGTCTGAAAATTATTTTCGGTCCGGAATGTACTCTGAAACATTAAAATACGCAAAAGAATGCGAGATTTGCCAGAGAATAAGACCAAAGGTAAATATCAAATAGGTTTAATGGGAAAGAGAATAATTGGAGAACCATGGATAGTGGTAGCATCTGATATGATGGGCCCACTACCGATGACAAAGTCAAGAAATCAATATATTCTAGTTTTCGTTGATGTTTAGTAAATGGGTAGAAATAATTCCGGTTAAAAATAAATTAGCATCAACATTTGAAAAAGAATATCACAAACGCATAATTTCAAAATGGGGAACTCCTAGGATTTTTTTTACAGATAACGACAAAGAATACATAAAGAAATCAATCATTAATTTAACTAAAACATTTGTTATTAGACATTACAACTCCTAAATATCATGCACAAGCAAATCCAACTGAAAGGTGTAACAGGTCAATTAAAACGGCAACAAAAGCGTATTTAGAGAAAGACCATAAAACATGGGATGAAAATTTAGATGACTTGCAATTTGCATTAAATAAAAGTAAACATTCGTCAACAGGATTTACACCAGCTTTTTTAAATTTAGGTAGAGAACTTCAATCAATTCAAGCGTTGAATAAAGATTTAGATGGTCAAAGCGAAATTGAATTCCAAAAGTCTGAAAAATGGGCAGATAGGATGCAAAAATTGAAAATAATTACAGAAGAAATAGTTAAAAATTTAAATACCGCAAATAAAACGCAATCTAGACACTACAATCTCAGACGAAGGCTGATAAGTTTTGAAATTGGCGAACAAGTTCTAAAAAGTAATAAGATATTATCAAATAAAGGGGAAGGAATAGCTAAAAAATGAAATAAAAATTTCACAGGGCTATTTTTCATTGAAGCAAAGACTTCACCAACAATTTACGAAATAAAAAGAAAGAATGGGAAATCATTAGGTAATTAAAATGTTAAAGACATTAAGAAATTAAGACAATAGATTTGAAATTGTTTTTCTTTAAAATGGCATGCATGTAAATAATTTGAATTTTACACCACTGATACCAACAAAAAGTGACAGGAACACTTACACCTACATAAAACAACAAAAAAAGGAAAACATTTAATTTACAGGAAAATGGGCAAAAAATTACTGCAGTGAAAATGTGAAGAGTGCCTTCTTGTCCTTGTAGGTGAAGAAATGCGTACCCACACATGCAAAAAATGGGTAGATATCCTTCAACCACCATCGCCGGAGACATAAGAGAAGAAGATAGTGAGGTTAAGAGTGATGGATAGGAGAAGAAAATCAGAGACGGATAGGGAGATGTACGAAAAAATACGAAGAATTAGGGGAATAATGGAATAGCAAACAAAAGACAAGATGTTTGACGAATTGGGATCCAGAAGGGGGGATGGAGGAATTGAAAAATTATCGGAAGAAACAAGAAAATCATTTAGCTTGATCACTATAGAAGAAGTGAAGAAAGGACTAAAAGAAAAGAAGAGAAAGAAAAAAGAAGAGGAGGAAAGAAAAAAACGAGAAGAGGAGAAAAAACTGGAGGAAGTCTTCAACAAAATAAAAATTCAAAAAGAAAAAGACAAGGAAGAGAAAGAAATGGAGGAAATGTGGAAAATGTTAAAATATAGGCAAGCAAAATTCGCAAAGGAGGCCAAGGGCAATGAGAGAAGCTAAGTTGGAGGAAGAAAGGGTTCTGAGGAAGGAAGAACGGGAAAAAAAGTCCAAGAAAATGAAGGAGGTTAAGAAGATAAAGAGAAAGGCTGATAAACAGAAGAAAATATTGTTACCAATTGAAGAGGTAAAGGAGAGAAAGAGGAAAGAGGAGAGAGAGACTTACACACAAACAATGCAGAACAATGAATTTCATACCTTTCACAAACAGAACAGTTATTAATAAAATCAACAGTAAAACTTTCACAGGCACAACAGCTTTAATTAATTAAATATTAATACAAATAAGCTATGTTGTATTCGGAGAATAAGATAAAGCTTGAAAATAATATTATTAGATTTTGAAAATAGATTAGATCGCGTGATAAAAGTAAATACGGCTATAAGAGGCCAAGATAGAATGTCGATCAAAGTAGAGTAGAATTTAGATATAAGTTACTTTTCAGCAGAAGGAAGCAAGGAGAGCGGAATAGCGGAAGAAGATATCATCCAGGATGGAAAAAATTAAAATAAAAAATTAATAGCTGGAAAAAATGGTGAAAATCAAGACTTTAGACTTTACGTCCAGTTGAAATATGATAGAAAGCCAAATTAACAGAAAATTAGCATTTTTTAAATATTTTTTTATTTTTTATTTGAGAGGTAGGATTTTTTAAAATTCGGTTCCAGGAAGAAAAAGATGGAAGACGTCGGGATGTGGAAATGTTGCCATTGTGAGAAGATGGTTCCAGAGACACTCTACATCTTTCATGACACACACTGTGGCGAGAGATCAAGTCGGACAAAGAATTACCACACGGTTCCAGATTCAAGGAAAACCAAATACATAAAAAATGTTGATTTACAAAATTTTTTTTTTTAATTCTCTGTAAAATTTTTTTTTAGTGGCATCAGGCCTCAGGTTTGATGCGCAAGGGTCAGTGAAAGAAAAAACTTTGTTGTTATGTCAAGTTATTTGTTATAAACAAATATTTGCAACAAGTAGCCAGTATGATGGATTATGTTTTTGTGAAGTATATTTATGCATCGAAATCGCTCGTTCTGAGCAACGAGGTGACATGTGATCATGAAAATGTGATGTCCGATATCATTTGTTGACTTTAACAACAAATAATATAAACAAATGCATGATTTGAACAGTTTTAGGCAGAAACAAACCGTATTTTCTTCCGATTGTCCTCGAATCTCATTGCCAGTGATACACATTGATGTATTATTGTCACCTAAAATAATTTGTTTAATTTATCAACAATTATTATAAACAAATGCATGATCTGAATAGTTTTAGGCAGAAAAAAACCGAATTTTCTCCCGATTGCCCTCGAATCTCATTGCCTGTGATACACATTGATGTATTTTTGTCATTTGAAATAATTTGTTGATATTATCAACAATTATTATAAACAAATGCATGATCTAAACAGTTTTAGGCAGAAACAAACCGAATTTTCTTTCGATTATCTTCGAATCTCATTGCCTGTGATGCAAATTGATATATTTTTGTCATCCGATATCATTTTTTAACTTTATCAACAAATAATATGAACAATTGCATGATTTGAATAGTTTTAGGCAGAAAAAAACCGAATTTTCTTCCGATTGCCTTCAAATCTCATTACCTGCGATGCTCATTGATATTTTTTTGACTCAAAATATCATTCAACATTTTTATGAACGAATCATTTGAACAAATTCCTATTATAGACATTTCATAATTCCAGTCCTCATTTCAAGAACGATTTATTCTAGAATCAAGAGCTCAAGATCTTTAGGATGAAAATCACTATCTACAGGGTGTTTTTTTAAACTTGAGACAACGAAATATCTCAAAAAATACGCATCCTACGGAAAAAATGTCTGAAATAAAAACTTTTTATTTTCGAGGGGGAAAAAAGATTTTCTAAAATTTATCCCACCCCCACAGGAGGCAGGGGTGGGGGTAACTTTGTAATTTCAAATGGCAACCCCAATTTTTCATCACAGATTCAGATTTTCCTTCACGAAATACGTAAGTTTTATTCGGAAAATTTGTTTCGATTCGCGATAGATGGCGCTGCAATTGCGAAAAATGAAATTGTTCACACTACTTTTTGCTCTACCCAGGAATAACGACGCGGACGTAGTAGTTGTCGATTCCCTTCGGGGTGCTTAATTTCGGTGAGTCCCCTTGCCTCTCACCATCCAGCGGGGTGCTTGATTTCGGTGAGTCCCCTTGCCTCTCACCACAGGGATGCTTGATTTCTATTAATTATTTTACAATTGGTGCTCAAAATGGTGTCCTCGCACTTCGATGCACTTGTTAATCCGAGCTTTGAAAGATTCCACACAACTGCGAATTGTGTCTGGTGATATTTGTGCACAAGCAGACCTGATTCGCTCGATCATGTTATCACGAGTTGTGGGCACTTCTTGATACACGCGATTCTTTAGATAACCCCACAAATAGAAATCCGGCGCCGTAAGATCTGGCGATCTGGCAGGCCAATTTACTGGACCTCCTCTACCGATCCATCGTCCATTGAATTCGCGATTGAGTACTTCCCTCGCGATTGCCGCATAATGTGCTGGACACCCGTCATGTTGAAACCACATGTTGTGTCGCACTTCCAAGCTTAGGTCTTCCAGCAATATTGGAAGCTGATTTTCTAAAAAGTCACGATATTTTTCACAGTTCAAATTTCCATCAATAAAATACGGACCGATAAGTTGATCTCCAATTATTCCACACCAAACGTTCACGGACCATGGACGCTGATGCTCAACTTCACGCAACCAATGTGGATTTTCTACACTCCAATAATGCATGTTGTGCCGATTAACGTTACCATGGTTTATAAAAAAAGCCGACTCGTCTGTGAAGAGTACTAGAAAAAAGAAATTGGGGTTTCCTTGTATCTGCTGAACCGCTCATTGACAAAATGTCACTCGGTTCTGAAAATCATTTCCATGAAGTTCTTGATGCAGTGAAATATGGTACGGATGATAATTATTACGTTTCATTACCTTCCAAACACTGGATAGACACATTCCGGAATCGCGGCTTAGTTGTCGAGTACTAACATGAGGGTCATGAGTGACTGCAGCTAAAATTGCAAATTCATTATCAACTCCAGTAACTGTTACTTGACGCTTCCTTTTTTTCGGTTGTACACTCAAGTCAGTGATGAAGTTTTGGACAACCCGGTAAAAAGAAGAGCGTGAAGGAACACTTTCTGGACAGTGTTGAGCATAAAGCGTGAGAGCATCATTGATATTCCTGCCACTTTCTCCATAAATGAGAATCATTTCAATCTTCTGTCGCTGACATAGAATTTCCATTGCAAAAGTAATGAAGTAAGGTAATGAGGAAATACAACGACATTCAAACCAACTCAAACGAACGTGACCAACAACAATAACCCAAACGAAAGCAACCAGCACACCCAAATCAAATGAACACAATCAACCTTCCTGATGAATGAACGTTAAGCACGGACAGACGCGGTTATCGCTCGGCCGGAATGACGTCGAGGATTGTAGACAGTGGAGACTCGATGATATGTAATGTCTACATCCAAAATCGACTGTCGTCAACCAACTGCATTCGGGAATGGTTTTTAACAGTTTTACCACTTTTACTGTCCCGTTGCCAAAAGTTCAAGCACCCCGATGGATGGTGAGAGGCAAGGGGACTCACCGAAATTAAGCACCCCGAAGGGAATCGACAACTACTACGTCCGCGTCGTTATTCCTGGGTAGAGCAAAAAGTAGTGCAATCGGAAGAAAATTCGGTTCGTTTCTGCCTAGAACTATTCAAATCATGCATTTGTTTATATTATTTGTTGATAAATTGAAAAAATGATATCGGATGACAAAAATATATCAATGTGCATCACAGGCAATGAGATTCGAAGATAATCGAAAGAAAATTCGGTTTGTTTCTGCCTGAAACTGTTTAGATCATGCATTTCTTTATAATAATTGTTAATAAAATCAACAAATTAATTCAGATGACAAAAATACATCAATGTGTATCACAGGCAATGAGATGCGAGGGCAATAGGAAGAAAATTCGGTTTGTTTCTGCCTAAAATTGTTCAGATCATGCATTTGTTTATAATAATTGTTGATAAATTGAACAAATTATTTTAGGTGACAAAAATACATCAATGTGTATCACTGGCAATGAGATTCGAGGACAATCGGAAGAAAATACGGTTTGTTTCTGTCTAAAACTGTTCAAATCATGCATTTGTTTATATTATTTGTTGTTAAAGTTAACAAATGATATCGGACATCACATTTTCATGATCACATGTCACCTCGTTGCAAAGAACGAGCGATTTCGATGCATAAATATACTTCACAAAAACATAATCCATCATACTGGCTATTTGTTGCAAATATTTGTTTATAACAAATAACTTGACATAGCAACAAATTTTTTTCTTTCACTGACCCTTGCGCATCAAACCTGAGGCCTGATGCCACTAAAAAAAATTTTTACAGAGAATTGAAAAAAAAATTTTGTAAATCAACATTTTTTTCGATGTTTGCATAAATTAAAAAAAAAAATTAAAAAATCGGCCTCGACATGTTTCTTAAGAATTTAATTCTGAATTTTTTGAAAAAAAAAAGTTGAAAATCGATGAAGAATTGCGAGCTACAGATTATTTTGAACATCGTTTTTCCATTTGGCCCCACTGTGCAACATGACGCTACCTCAAGCATCTTCAGCTGCTCTCGGGCTACAACGCCATCGAGTTTGACCATCGCTTGTAGGCCAGCAGGTCCCACCACTATTGTAAGTGAAAACAATAAACCACCCTCTAAAATTAAATGTTTTTCTCAATACCCGCTTCTCGACGCTCCAAATCCCTCCCTTCCTTTAATTTGCGAGATCCCTCTCAATATTGGTAATCAATGGGATTTCATTCCGAAATGTGGCACCATTTCGAAGGAACCTGCGAAGTCGAAGTAAAGTCAGTTAGGCAACACTTGACGTATAACAGAATGAAGTGATTTTGACTTATGAAAAATTGTCCACTTCATTAACAAAAATAGATGTAACACTGAATTCACGACACTTAACTCCATTGTCAAATAATCAAAACAACATTTCTCCTCTAACTCCAGCCAGCTTCTAATTCGTCGAACTTTTACTAGTGTCGCCACAAAAAACTTAAAGCGTTTGAAGGAAAGAAGGCTACCCAACCCGCAACAAATTCAGCAAAATCAGCCAAATTTGTGTAGCCGCTGGAACAAGTAATATACTTCTCAGCTCAGAAGGCGAACAAAATGGAAGAAGCATTGATTGAGGATGCTAGTTTATTTCTTCTAAAAGAAGATAAGACAACATTGTCAACCTGGAAACTAGACAAAATCATCGATTTCATCCTGGAAATGATGGCATGTCTCGCATAGTCCCTATCAGAACGGCCAAGGGTGTTGTTCGGAGAGCATTCACTAAAATATTAAATGATATCTAATAATTCATTTCACTCACTATGAAATTTAACATTTCACCAACGGGGAAAATGTTACGCATCCACAATTTAAATTCAAATTTCTTATACTGCTTATCGACACAACATTCACAACACTAACTTCATCTATAAGGCTTCAAACCTGTATTACCGACACTACTCTCTACTTCTCTCTACTTTCTTTCTTCTGAAGCAATATGACAAATATACAATGTAACACCTGTGTCCCCTCCCCCAGCATAACACATAAATATATACATATAAATACAAATATCACAAACATAAAATAATAAGTAGTTTTTAAAAGCGCCAACCCTGCTTAGGATGTTGGGCCCCATGTTGAGTGCCATTTTGTAACGCAATTTTTTATATAAAATAAATTAATTACTTACCAGTAAAAACACCCGATACTTGGCAACTCAACGAGGTTGATACACAATCTGAAAATTTTACAAAGAAATACCAGACAAAATGCCTGGTTATCGGCGTCAGGCGCCTGCGGAGACGCCACTGGGAATTTCAAAGAAATTCTAAAATAAAGAAACACAAATCCGCATTAGAAAACGCTTTGAATAATTTATATAATTTTTTCAAATGAATAAATGCTAAGAAGCATTAAATATAATTACAACAGCGTGAAATCAGAGGGAAAACGCAGGGGAAGTGTTTGAGCAAGACTGACACACAATTCTGAAACAAGATTTCAGAGATTCATGATTAAAATTTACTAGTAATGAATCGTGAGAATTAGAGCATGGGCCAAAAGAGACATTTATACAAATATTTAAGGAGAATCGAATGCGACAGACGTTTCAGTATATAACTAGTTAGAATTAAAAGTAACTAACATTTTAGCAAAGAATCAATTAGAATTTTAAAGGAAAAATGTCACTTTATAAAAGACGAAAGAGATTAATGTAAAAAAATACTACACGAATGACTTCAAAACAAGCGAAAGTTTTCAAACATGGCCGACTCTACAAAATTACGCTCGAAATGCCCAGACAAGAAAGTAGCTGGCACCCACGTAATTTTTTAGCTCGCCGTTGGTCTTCGAATAATGGTCCGCAATCATTTTGATATATTTTCGCAGCATCCTTGAATCCAGCTAATTTGTTTTTCGGAAAGTTAATGATCTAAGAGGGAATAATCCTACTTCCATTCAAGAATGTGATGATATGATATCTACATACAAACTGTGGAATAATCCTTGTTTTATTCAAGACTCTACTTCATTTACTCTATGAACTTTATATTACCATACTTGAAACTACAGAAAAATGTTATAGACCGTCTTATGTAGCATCAGGACAATGTAACCAAATAAGTCATAAAACATCTATGTGATTCTTCCAGCAGAATCGGAATGTCCATGACCGTAAACTTTGAAGAACTTTCTCTCCATTTTTGCGTGCATCAGAAACTCCTGGGCTTTTAAATGAGCCATAATACAGACGGAATTTCCATAATAAGGAATTTTACATTTTTTAATTCATCACTACTTTGAAAAAAAACTAAACACTAATATCCGATAGAGCTTCAAATAGTTTTGCGACAGCCTCATAACATCTAAGGAGAAATATCCATTACGCCGTGGCTGGTTTTAGAACGCACTGTACTCCTACTGAAAAAATTGAACTTCTTCAACCAAAGGAACTACAAGCCAATACACTTGTATAAATATGCTGTATAAGATCTTTACAACTATCCTGAACAACAGGATTGTTCGGAGAATCGTACCTGTGTGGGGAGAGATGTACGGACGACCTGGCCCCCAAAAATGTGTGGCAGGCTCACCAGAGATCCTGCTAATCGATAGGTGCTTCTGCAAAGACGCAGCAATGCACCAGTCCTGCTTGTTGATGGCCTGGATTGACTACCGGAAAACTTTCGATTCAACCTCTCATAGACTTATCATCTATCTGCTGGAAACCTTGAAGGTTCATCCACGCATAGTGAGATGCATAGAGAGATTAATGTCCCTTTGGAGAACTAGATTCACTATCTAATCTGGAAATTATTGTGTGACGTAAAGATCTATGCTTTTAGTACAGGGCAGCTTCAGAGTATATTAAGTGTCGTCAAGAGACACACCAGAGAGATTGATATGGACTTTGAATTGGACAAGTGTGCCAAGAATTATCTGGAGCAAGGACGAATTAATGGCGTTCCCGGGAACCATGAACTTGTGAATATGAATGTTATTAGACATCCTGACTCTATTAGCGTTGCGACTAACATGCTTGCCGTCCTGGCACAGATGATTTTCTTTTAGCATGACAAGATGGTGTCGTTTCCACCGTAGCATACTGTAACCACATTTTACGTCAATAAGTTTCGAGCGATAGGTGCAGAGCGTGTCATGCACACGCTAAGTATCTAGAACGCCTACTATCAAGGTGCCCCACTTGCGCGAAAACGACGTATCTCTGCAGACACAATGCGGCCCTGAAAGTCCTTTACTACCATCTTGGTCGCTCTTACAGTATTCGCCGCGAATCTGCCCTGAAGAATGCTCTGAGGGAGGTAAGAGTCCATTGTCCGAAACGAGAAGTGCCAAAGTTTCTGGAATTACGATTTTCGGACAGCACTCTCCATTTCACACTCGCGGCTTGACATAATTCTCCAGAAATTCAAGAAATAGTCTATATTCGTGATCGAATTCTCGGCTCCGCCCGACAACGTCAGAGCCAAGGAGAAGGAAAAGGAGGTGAGGTAGCGAGACTTGGGAAGGGAGCTGCAGCGAATGTACCCAGAATATTCGTTCAAAATAATTGCGCTTGTGATCGTTGCTCTCAGAGGAGCGAAGCTATCACTTTTTCGTAACTACAAAACCATACCGGCGTCCTAAAAACATACCTAGGCTCTTGCAAGATAGATGCAGAAGGCTGTCATCCTTAGGGTCGCGGCGTGTCTTCCAGACAGACGAGGATTTCGCCCGCCTGTCATTATGATATCGTCGTGCCCTATGGCCACCCATCTCATTGTCGTGAGCAGTTCCCACTGATGCTACTTACCGCGATTCTACTGGGAACCAGTGTCATTTTCATGGATAACAGTTGTTCCCAGTGGGACCCTGGGGTGGTTTTTTACCTGTTCTTTTATTTAATCACGTGTATATATCTGCATTTAAAACCTAACCTCTCAATCACCTATTCATATGATAATTATCAAAGTCATAGGTCTTGACAACACAAATTTTCTCAACCATAAATAACGTAAAATGTGATGAAAATATCATAATGTAATTATCGTAATCGCAATTGTTATTTTATAATGTCTTTAACGACTTTCACCTTTCAAATACATCGAATACGATTACTTTTTTTTCAATGATCAACGATCTAACAACAAACATCATATAATCTTCAGCAGTATTCTTTTCTCATCTTAGGTAAATGATAAAAATCATATTATAGATGTAGACTAGATTATTATCAACATGCTTACCGAAAAAAAAACATATTCATTTACTTAAATAACTATTTTCAATTTTTGTTTTCTTTTAAATTCACTAGAAAAAAATATATTTGAAAATAGGTAACAATCGCATAACATATTTTTTTGTATTGCACATAAAAATTGTAGTTTTTCTAACAGGGCCAAATACACTTTTTTTTTATGGTCTTAACAAGTTTCTAGGAGTATGGAATACCAGAATCAGTCGAAAAATCGCATATGTAAGGACCTTGAAAGGACCAAAAATTGTGTTGATGCTAATTTCCACACATTTTGTGGAATTTTCCCCAAAGTTTAGCAGGGAAAATTCCCCAAACATTCGTGTGGAATATTACCCAAAAAGTGGTGGATTTTCCCCGAGTTTGCTGGGAAACATTCCCTATGCTATTGTATAATAGCTTAAAATTTCGGAAATTTTCCGAAACTTATGTGGGGGAAACTCCCCAAAATGTATGCAATACTAATAAAAAAATCAAGGGTGAGCTCGACCGTAGCAATGTAAGAGCCTCGCCCTGAAGGAATCACCTTGTTGATAATCATGTTGTTGATCACGCTTGCCTCTGCGCCAGGTAAGTATGCTTTGCTTCGCGTTAAATGCTCTCTCAAACATTCGACGCGTCATTTCTGTTGCGAGAGAGGCGGCAAGTCGCGCCTTGGCGGATTTTCTCCCGAACTACCAGCTCAGAGCGACAAGAAACTGTATCATGGTGCATACTACTCTCAACTGATTAACAATAGCATATTGCGTGACGAGGATCGAAAGGCAACGATTTCACGAGGCTGAAGTTAGATGCCCGAGCGAAGCGAGGGCTGATATCACACGAGTGAAATCGTTGCCTCGGCCCGAGTCATGCATACAATTTTTCATCATATCGATAATCGAAAAGTCGACTTGACTCCAATTTTCGATTGAGGTATGATGAAAAATTTTTTTTCTCTTTCCAGTTTCAACTACCCGAAGGTGCTAGACTTTATTTCCATATGTCTATGAAAACGACCGAAAGAAATCTTTGAGATGACTATAAAATTAATAAATATTTTCAATAAAAAATGCGTAAAGTTATTCAAAATATTGTACTAGTTTATAAAATATCTTAGGGTAAAATATCTATCTGAACATATGGTAATACTTTAAGAATTTTCAGAAAATTTACCTAATCTACGTGGGAAATCAAACACTATTTTTGGAACGATTCCCTACATTCGATAGGATTCATTCAATTCCCCAAATTGTAGGGCATATTCCCAACTTTTGTATAAATTATCGGAAGTTTCAGAAAACTTTCCCAAAAATCGTAGGTATTTTCTAATTTCATAAATTTAAGGAAGTTTCCCTAATTTTTAGCGAATTATAAGAAACTTTAGGGAAATTTCCCTAGATCTTGGGGAGAATGATTTTCCCCAACGAAAATGTAGATTTTTTCCCAGTAAAAGTGGGAAAAATTGTCAAAATTTTTTACAGTGTATGATAGATATTTAATGCACTTCAAAAAATAGAATACTTCATTTAATTTACGTTTTCATATGAATGTCCTTTTCAGCATTCAAAATTGTGAAAGTTTATAGAAATTCCCTTAGTTTATGGTACTTAAAGAGAAGCATTATTTTACATACCTCATACGCCATTGGCAGTAGAACTTGTTGAAATACAGCAATGTAATCCGAGTTGGTCATACCAATCTTATTAAGAGGAACATTAAAATTAAAACCCTTTCCAGCATTGCATCCAGTATAATCGTAATCAGATTCTCTTAAGTTTGGCCAAAACTCACCATGTTCATATCTATGTATTGAGAAATAAACAACTCTGAAACATAAAAATTTAAAATGATTGACATACTGAACAATCATATCTTGGAATTTAAAAAATATATATAATAAGAAGACTTTCGAATCGCTATTTTCAGCATTTAAAAAATTGTGTTTGCATAATTTAATTCCACTACATCTGTTCACTGCAGGAATAAGAGCATTGTAATGGGTGTGATAAAATTAATACAATTAATACAAATTAGGAAACTATTTGCGAAACTATATCCTATAAAAAGTTGCGAATAGGAATTACGCAGAACTTATAAAAAACTTAGAATCGAATGCAAAATGTATAGAAAACGAAACGATTCTCACACTTTTGAGAAGTTAAAAGATTTAGGTGAAAACGGGAAACTGAGCTAGCTAAATAAAAAATTCGACGGCAAGTTTCAGAAATGACTGAACCTAAATTTTAAGAAAAAACAGACAAAAGAGAAATAGCAGTAACGGGGATAAAAATAATTACAGAAATAATAAAGAAAACAGAAGGGAAAATAACAACTGCCAAAACGGTAATCAAAACACTTCGTCACCTATTTGACTTTGTCCGTCCGTGTGCTAACACTTCTTTTACAAACCACAATTTCTCTTACATCGTCCGACTCTCACTCAGCCCAGCTGATCTTCCAACCGGCACTAGCACTGCTCATTTCCCTCAGCGTCCTTCCGGTCGGAACCTAACCTCTTTATCTCGGCGTGCCTCCACTGGACCCAGACACCTTTCTTCACCTTCTCATTACTTTTTTACACTTTTTCGAAATAAGTGAAATAAGTGAAATGAATAAAATATAAAATAAATAAAATAAATGAAATAAATGAGATGAATGAGATGAATGAGATGAATGAGATGAATGAGATGAATAAGATGAATGAGATGAATGAAATCAATGAAATCAATGAAATAGATGAAATAGATAAAATAGATAAAATAGATAAAATAGATGAAATAGATAAAATAGATGAAATAGATGAAATAGATAAAATAGATAGAATAGATAAAATAGATAAAATAGATAAAATAGATAGAATAGATAAAATAGATAAAATAGATAAAATAGATAAAATAGATAAAATATTGGGTCTATAACTTAATTCGTGCGGTTTGCTAAGAAATGGCGTAACTTGATTATTATTCCATCGTTCCAATATTCCGCACATGCGTTGGAAAGCTACTGTCATTGTGCATCTTTTTCAGTATATGTCATTAATTTGAAGCGTAAACAACAAGAATTTTTTTGCACTCAAATATGTCGAACTTTGTGCCTGAAAAAGTGTTTTTGCGGGGAGTTCTTCTTCATTACTTTAATATGAAGAAAACTGATGCCGAAAGTCATCGTATTTTGGTGGAAGTTCATGGTGAATATGCTCTAGCTGAGCGAACGTGCGAAAAGTGGTTTGCACGATTTAAAAGTGGTGATTTTGGCTTGGAAGACGAAGAACGTCATGGGCAGCCAAAAAAATTTGAAGATGAAGAACTGGAAGCATTACTAGATGAAGATAGATAAAATAGATAAAATAGATAAAATAGATAAAATAGATAAAATAGATAAAATAGGTAAAATAGGTAAAATAGATAAAATAGACAAAATAGACAAAATAGATGAAATAGATAAAATAGATAAAATAGATAAAATAGATAAAATAGCTAAAATAGATAAAATAGATAAAATAGATAAAATAGATAAAATAGATA